>SJYC01044621.1:0-17500 GCA_006408675.1 Madoqua kirkii | reverse complement strand
ATATTAATATCTACCTTCCAGAGTTATTAGAAGTAGTATGGATTTTCACATTAGAATTTCAAACGTTTATATCAAAACTTTAGATATGTTATTTTAGGGCATCTCCTAGCAAGTTGTAGGTGTACAAAAGTGAAGGCGGCAGCGGTGATTTGGCAGAGACCTCCATAGCTGAGGAGCTAGAAAGAGAACCTCTAACAGCTTTAACAAGTTTCAAATATCCAGGTTGGAATCAAGCCTACACCCAGGACAAAGGGAACCTGCTGCTCTGAGTTAACCAACAGGGGCTGTGGAAAACAGAGAGGTATCTGAAGAATGGAAGTGAACAACTTCTGATCCTCATTTTCAAAACTGAAATAAATATATATTCCAGAAATTCTAGACTTTTAAGCTTATGGTTGGACCTGTACAAGTCCGGTATTTGGTCACCATGAGGAAGCATTTCTCCATAATTTAGAGATAAGACAAACAAGGCTTCCCTCTGAGGGTTATTTAATAAAATCAACATTTAATGTGGAGTTGAGATTAGACATATTCAAAGTGAACCTGAAGAGATAGACTGGTCCAAAGGTTCCAATAGATTCTCCTGGAACCCAATGGAAGATATTTACAGAACTAAAGGAAGAACATATAGGGGAGATTGATAAGAAATAAGACAGAATAAACAGGAACAGTGGGCAGTAACTCCTCCTTACTAAGAAGAAACTGCTGTGGTCCAAGTACATGGACCACAAACTCCTTGAAGACGGGAGCTGTTCCTATTCACCTGAGCATCTCCGGGATCCAGCACAGTGCCAAGCACAAAGTAGCAGCTCAGGACAGGAGAGCCCCACTGTACACACTCTGGGAAGCCAGGACTCTGATGACAGCTTTCACAAAGGAGTTCCCCGTGCTCTGCTCTGACACGTCATTTGAAAATGCTCCCCAGTTCTCCATGGCCCATACTCTGAAGACCCAAGTCCCTGCTGGCCTGATACTCCAGCCCCATTCTATTTTCCTTTCCAGTTTGGTCTTCCTTTTTTTTCCCCTAAGTCAACTCTCTACTCCTGCCAAACTGGTCTACTTGTGCCCCCAACCAAGTAGCCTTATATTCTCTTGACTCCGTGTTTCCCTACATTATTTGGCTCAACCACAGTTGCTCCCTCTGCTTCTGCACACCTTCCAAAATCCTATCTCTAGAAACCTCCCCTGACCATCTCAGAACATTCCATCTTCTACTTTCAAACTCTCTGAGCTCTTGTTTCTCTACCATTCATTCAGCATTCACCAAATACCACCCTGTGTTGACATTTATGTTTTTTCAAATGACTGTGTCTTACCTCCCCAGATGAACCACAAACATCACATCTTATTCATCGCTGCAGCCTACCTCGGACCTTGCACAGAGTTTGTACTCAGTAAATGTTTGTTGGTGCTGTTAACGGTGAAAAACAAATGCTGCTGTGGTCATTTTGAAGCATCTGACATGCCCAATCCGCCCAAACGCTAACGCCATTGCTTCCACTGTAGGTAAACAATGTCTCTTCCACCAGGAGTTCCACTGGTTCCACCCTGTGCCCTGAGTAAGCGGGGACAAAGGGAGACACTTGTTATTTGTCTCAGACGGGCTGGGAATCTCCAGACCGTCAGAGACTCATGGGCTTTCACATCTCCAGTAACCATCTCTTTAGACCTGCTTCTGCTTGTCA
The DNA here is from genome assembly GCA_006408675.1 of Madoqua kirkii. NCBI lineage: Eukaryota > Metazoa > Chordata > Mammalia > Artiodactyla > Bovidae > Madoqua > Madoqua kirkii. Next base: position 15,815 of record SJYC01044621.1, on the reverse strand, counting down.
ACCAGCTAAAGGGATCGTCTAAAAATCATTTAACATCCCTGGGCCTCTGTAAATGTCTGTCCCTCCAACCTAAGGTTGTCATTAGGATAAACGAGACAATAGAACTCAAAATGCTCTGAAAAGTCTAAAGCTCTGTGAACCAGGAAGAGTTTTAAGTAACCAACTTAGCCCTTTTATCCCCTAGGACATCACTTAGCTTGGTACCTTGGTAACTTAACCCCTTGAAAGAACTTTGGGGTACCTTGAACTTACCCCCTTCTCTTAGAAGTTAGTTTTGTTTTTGTTTTAATCAGAGAAAGACTAAAGCATTAGAGAGAAACTGGCTCAGAGAGAAATACCTGGGCAGAAAGGTAGCTGAAGAGTTCACTGGATTGTGTTCCTTTTCCTCTATGGCCTAATTCTGAGTTTATACATGCTGAAAGGTGCTTCTTTTCTTTCAAATGCTTCAAAGAATAACCCTGAGAAAGCAACAGGGATTACTTAAGCATGCAAGACAGCTGAGAACAAAAGGTCAGGTAGGCTTGGGAAACCTCAGTCCCTCCAGATTCCTCCAGCTCCACGGGCCGTGGGTAGGTGGGCTGATTACACAGCAACCATCAACTGGCAGGCACAGAGGAGACAAGAGAGAGCCACCTCCCTAGAATCCCTGGTAGCTGCTGCTTCTACTAAGAGATCGCTTTCTCTAATAGATGAGAATGCCCCAAAGAAACGTTCTTTCTCCTCTCCAGGATCTCTGATTACAGCACTCATGAGTAGGCCCTGACAAGCCCACCTAAGCTACCCTCAGACATCTGAGTGCTTACTGTGTGTCCAGCAGGGCCGTGTGACCAACCAAGCTTTAGGTTTCTGTGACTGGAAGGGCCTGATGTTTGGCATGCTACAGCTGGAAAACACTTTGGCCAAAACCTTTGTGCTTGCTCCAGTGCAGTTCGCTTTAACAGAGGTTCTTCCCTGATACCAATCCATCCCCACTAGTTCATGCTGCTGATTGACTCAGGCCTTTCTTATAGACAGAGGCACAGATGATCACAGCAGCACACGAGACGTGGACAAGAAGGTACAGAAAACATAACAAGGCCTTCCCCTGCCCCATCACTGCATGAAGAAAACCACTGGGAAGCTGGTCTGGGACATCTCAGGCTGCCATCTCAGGCTGTACAAAGTACCACAGACTGGGTGACTTAACAGAAGTTTCTTTTCTCATATTTCTGGAGGCTGGAAGTCCAAGATCAAGGGGGCAGTCTAGCTGAAAGAATGAGAGCTCTCTCTTGGGATTGAGGCAAAGGAGAAAGCAAGCTTTCTGGTGTCCCTTCTCATAAGGGCACTGATCCAACCATGAGAGCCCCACCCTCACAACTTTACCTAAACCTACCAAAGGCCCCATTTCTAATACCCCATCAAATAATGCTGAAGTAGGCTAGCACTTCAACATTCATTTGGAGGAGATCCAAGCATTCAGTCTACAACAGCGCCCCAGAGAATGTCCAGAGCAATTCTCCACACTACAAAAATCAGCAAGTCCCACCTCTGTTACTTCCGCAAAGATGATAGCCTACAACCTGTAATCCCATTGGCTTCCAAATCTTTAAGTGAATCAAGAGTGGTGGACCCCAAATCTGGGTCCTGAGCCCCTGCCTTCAGCCTTATTCCTTCATTGATTTTATAGTTTTAGAGGTTGATAAACTGTAAAATATTGTCTGCAAACATAAGCATAATATTCCACATAGTTTTGTTTTTACACAAATACCAAAATACTATGTTAAACAAAAAAATATAAAACTAAAGGTATAAAAAGGGATGTCCCTGGTGGTCCAGTGGTTAAGAATCCGCCTTGCAATGCAGGGTTTGATCCCTGGTCAAGGAACTAAGATCCTATGTGCTCTGGGGAAACTAAGCCCTAGTGTCACAACTACTGAGCCTGCACACTGTGGAGCCCACGTGCCAGTACTAGAGAGAAGCCTCTGGCCAAAACTAAGACTCGACATAGCCAAGTAAAATTTTTTAAATAAAAATAAAGGTACAAAAACCTGATGTGCCTCTCCCGTATCCTGTTTCTGCCCAAGGGGCTCCTTAGTCTGAATTTCTCTCCAGAATGTGCTCTCATGCATAGGCATGATATCAAAACACTTACCAATCACTCAGCCATCCAGACAGCACTCAGCAAAAGACTGAGTGGGGTCCTGGAGACCCCTACTGTGTCCAGACCATTTACTAACCAGGACTGAAGCTTCCCCACATTTAAGCAACCAGGACAGTCACACATCTGTGCACTGAGCCCTTGGCCAGCTGGTGAACAAGCTTACAGTTGAAAAGTTCTTCCCTAGGATTCGTGCTCAGGTTCAGAGACTCCACTTCAGCACTCAGTCTCCTCAGCAGCAGCCCATCCCATTGCTCTCTTGTCTTTCTGGGATGTTATCTGCCTGTTATACAACATACTAAACTCCATTGAGCACTCCACCCTACTGTTTCATCCACTGCCCACAAGGCTCAATCCTGTGCTTTTATACATAATGGGACATCAAGAAACACTAAAACCTATCCTGAGCTTTTGGAGCCACCGAGATGATCTGGACATCACTGCTGTATAGACATGTGTTGTGGACTGAATGTTCATGTCTCTACAAAATTCATATGCTGAAGACCTATTACAAAGTACCACAGACTGGGTGACTTAACAGAAGTTTCTTTTCTCATATTTCTGGAGGCTGGAAGTCCAAGATCAAGGGGGCAGTCTAGCTGAAAGAATGAGAGCTCTCTCTTGGGATTGAGGCAAAGGAGAAAGCAAGCTTTCTGGTGTCCCTTCTCATAAGGGCACTGATCCAACCATGAGAGCCCCACCCTCACAACTTTACCTAAACCTACCAAAGGCCCCATTTCTAATACCCCATCAAATAATGCTGAAGTAGGCTAGCACTTCAACATTCATTTGGAGGAGATCCAAACATTCAGTCTACAACAGCGCCCCAGAGAATGTCCAGAGCAATTCTCCACACTACAAAAATCAGCAAGTCCCACCTCTGTTACTTCCGCAAAGATGATAGCCTACAACCTGTAATCCCATTGGCTTCCAAATCTTTAAGTGAATCAAGAGTGGTGGACCCCAAATCTGGGTCCTGAGCCCCTGCCTTCAGCCTTATTCCTTCATTGATTTTATAGTTTTAGAGGTTGATAAACTGTAAAATATTGTCTGCAAACATAAGCATAATATTCCACATAGTTTTGTTTTTACACAAATACCAAAATACTATGTTAAACAAAAAAATATAAAACTAAAGGTATAAAAAGGGATGTCCCTGGTGGTCCAGTGGTTAAGAATCCGCCTTGCAATGCAGGGTTTGATCCCTGGTCAAGGAACTAAGATCCTATGTGCTCTGGGGAAACTAAGCCCTAGTGTCACAACTACTGAGCCTGCACACTGTGGAGCCCACGTGCCAGTACTAGAGAGAAGCCTCTGGCCAAAACTAAGACTCGACATAGCCAAGTAAAATTTTTTAAATAAAAATAAAGGTACAAAAACCTGATGTGCCTCTCCCGTATCCTGTTTCTGCCCAAGGGGCTCCTTAGTCTGAATTTCTCTCCAGAATGTGCTCTCATGCATAGGCATGATATCAAAACACTTACCAATCACTCAGCCATCCAGACAGCACTCAGCAAAAGACTGAGTGGGGCCTGGAGACCCCTACTGTGTCCAGACCATTTACTAACCAGGACTGAAGCTTCCCCACATTTAAGCAACCAGGACAGTCACACATCTGTGCACTGAGCCCTTGGCCAGCTGGTGAACAAGCTTACAGTTGAAAAGTTCTTCCCTAGGATTCGTGCTCAGGTTCAGAGACTCCACTTCAGCACTCAGTCTCCTCAGCAGCAGCCCATCCCATTGCTCTCTTGTCTTTCTGGGATGTTATCTGCCTGTTATACAACATACTAAACTCCATTGAGCACTCCACCCTACTGTTTCATCCACTGCCCACAAGGCTCAATCCTGTGCTTTTATACATAATGGGACATCAAGAAACACTAAAACCTATCCTGAGCTTTTGGAGCCACCGAGATGATCTGGACATCACTGCTGTATAGACATGTGTTGTGGACTGAATGTTCATGTCTCTACAAAATTCATATGCTGAAGACCTAACCCTCAGTGCAGCAATATGTGAAGATGGGACTTCTAAGGAATTAACTTAGTTTAAATGAGTTTAAATGAGGTCGTAAGGGTGGGGCCCTGATCAGACAAGATTACTATCCTTATAAGAAGAGACACCAAAAAGAGCTGGATCTCTCTCTCTGCTCTGCTTCACACACACACACACACACACACACACACACACAAGGGTCATATGCGCACCCAATAAGATGCAGACACCTTAAGAAAAAGAAAAAGCCTTGGAATGAAACCTAACTTTTCCAATATCTTGATCTTCGCCTTTTAGCCTCTAGAACTATGAAAAATGACCTTCTTCTGTTCAGGCCACCAGTCTGTGCTACTCTGTCATGGCAGCCCAAGACAATGATATGATATGACATGCCCATTTTTTTCATCCTCACAACCACCCTATGAGGTTGGTGTTGTCATCTCCACGTAAAATGTATGAAAATCAAGGTTTAGAGAGCCCACCTCACATGTCTGTGTCTCAGAGGCAGTAAATCCAAATAGGCTCGAGTCTCCAACAGAAAGCAAAGCCCATGTTCTTAACCACTAGGCAAGACTGCCTTCTAGAAGTGCCTCACGATAGAAATCACCATCCTCACTGACACAATGACAATAGCTAATGTACACGGAGTCCTTACATGCTGAGGTACCACTATGCACTTCTCATTTAAACTCACTTCATTCTTGCAACAACACTTTGAGGCAGATTAAGCATGCTAAATTCCAATTCCAGTTCAGTCACTCAGTCATGTCCAACTCTTTGCAACCCCATGAACCGCAGCATGCCAGGCCTCCCTGTCCATCGCCAACTCCCAGAGTCTACCCAAACCCATGTTCATTGAGTCAGTGGTGCTATCCAACTATCTCATCCTCTGTCATCCACTTCTCCTCCTGCCCTCAACATTTCCCAGCATCAGGGTCTTTTCAAATGAGTTAGCTCTTTGCATGAGGTGGCCAAAGTACTGGAGTTTCAGTTTCAACATCAGTCCTTCCAATGAACATTCAGGACTGATCTCCTTTAGGATGGACTGGTTGGATCTCCTTGCAGTCCAAGGGACTCTCAAGAGTCTTCTCCAGCACCACAGTTCAAAAGCCTCAGTTCTTCAGTGCTCAGCTTTCTTTATAGTCCAACTCTCACATCCGTACATGACCACTGGAAAAATCGTAGCTAGATGACTAGGTGGACCTCTGTTGGCAAAGTACTGTCTCTGCTTTTTAATATGCTGTCTAGGTTGGTCACAGCTTTCCTTCCGAGGAGCAAGCGTCTTTTACTAAGCAGCACCTCATAAGGCAGCCAGGGACACCCGGACTCCCCTCGTCTCTGACTTCTACCAGTCTTCTGCTTTCTCCCTCCTTCTCCTTGGAGCCACCTTCACCAAACATATATGGTGAATCACATGCCATTTTGTTGGGTTGGGTGTGACTCTCCAAATGGTCTTAAATTCTTTCTGGGACAGGGCAGGGTGTGCCCTGACTTTTCTTCTTCCAGTCCACAAAACGGCAGGATGTTGGAGCCCCACTAGTTCACAAGGACAATGTCTGGGAAAAAGCCAGACAACATGCCTTCTGCTGGTAGTTTCTTGTTTTCTGTCTATTCACAGGCAGCCCACAGCCTGGGACTGAGGGAGCAAATCACATCCAGGCACATGCCAAGGAACAGGTCCAAGCCTGCTTTGCTGGCAGAGCAGCAGCCCCCACCCTGCCCTCCTCACAGCTCTAGCAGCCTGAACCAGCAGTCGGCATCACGCTCCCCTTCTTGGTTCCTCTGAAGGCACATGTGGGCCAGTGCACCACCATCCACCTTCCCGGCCTCCTCCAGGATATAAACAGAAGGTGCTGGATCCTTTTGCACTAAGGGTCAGAAAATGAAGCCCTGCCTTCAAGGCTGACTCTCTCCCAAAGCTCCTAGGACAGACCGCATCTCCCCGAGATGCCCAGGCCTCCTGGGGCGGCTGCATCTCTCTGCAAGGCTTCGGGGTAGCAGCTGACATCACAGCATGCCCGAAGCATGAAGTCGTAACTGGGCCGTGATCCAAGAAAATGTCTTTCTTCCCCACCGGACCCCCTGAAGTGTCTATGTACCCTCTAAGAGAGGTTTTGCGATGCTGAGAACACCATTTCCTGCCACCTCCCGGATCTCCCACTGGGGAACCTGGAAGGGTAAGATGGCAGCTCCCAACAGCAGCTCTGCCCTCGAGGCTGTGGCTGCTAGGAATGGGGGCTGGGAGCGTGTGTGGATATTTTTTTTAGAAAAGAGGACACTTCCTGTTTCAGAGCTTGTTACACCAACATTATCCACAGTGGTTTTCTTGATGTGTGTAAAGTAACACTTTGCTTTTAAGTAAAGTGTTAAGTTACTTTTAAGTAAAGAAGGTTGCTGTTTCCTTCTCCTTTTAAAAAAGCTTTATCCAGGTATAGTTGATTTGCAGTGTTGTGTTAGTTTCAAGTGTAGAGCAAAGTGAATCAGTTAGACATATACACATCCCCGCTCTTCTTGTTACATTCTTTTCCTATATAGGTCATTACAGAGCACTGAGGAGACTTCCCTGTGGGTTTCAACAGGTTCTTATTAGTTATTTACTCTATATACAGTAGTGTGGATATGTCGACCCCAATATCCCAGTTTATCTCTCCCTCCCTTATCCCCTGGTAACCATAAGTAGGTTTTCTACATCTGTGACTCTACTTGTGTTTTGTAAATAACTTCACTTCTACCCTTTTTTTTTTAGATTTCACATGTAACAGATATCATATGGTATTTGTCTTTCTGTGTCTGACTCATTTTACTCAGTATGACAATCTCTAGGTTCTTCCATGTGGCTGCCAATGGCATCCTTTTGTTCTTTTTATGGCTGAGTAATATTCCATTGTGTATATATGTATCACATCTTCTTTTTCCGTTCCTCTGTTGATGGATATTTAGGTTACTTCCATATTACTTTCTGTCGCGTTATTTCTAAAGACCTCTCCCACAGTCCCCAAAGTATCTTCTGCTATGGATGGTCAGCTCTGTCCATGCCAAATGCAGTCAGGACCCACCTGGGTTCACAAGAGGGGTCTGGAGAGGCCCAGCTGACTCAGATCTTTCCTCCTGCAGGAAATTCCCACCATTCAGTTGTTCCTTTAGGCAGGGAAGCCAACCAGAACAAATTTAAGAGCCAGAACTTGTCACCATTATCAAAAAGGGCCTTGATTAATTTTTTTCTAACTGATCATTTTTTTCTAGCTTGTGTCAAGGGTCTGAAGTTTACACACTACTGGTCCAGTGTGAAAACTGTTGATTCTTTTATTTTCCTACATCTGAACTAAGCCTGCTCAAAAGCTCCCATTCCCAGGCTGAGTAGAAAAACACTATTAATACATCTGCTAGTTATGTTTATCCAGTCTCTTCCATTTAAGGCAGTTTCGTTGGTGGTAAATATTTTCTCAGAGTTCGAGGTCACTTTTGGGACTTTCTTTCCTCCAAGGATCTCCCCTGCCCCTTCTCCATCCTAACATGGCATGTGAGTGTGAGGTGATGTTGCTGTATCCTCAAGGTGCTGAGAGAAGGGGTGCCTGTAATCCTCTGCTGAGCTCTGGGTTGCCTCCCAGTTCCTGGACATCAGCCTGTCTACTGAAAAGTCTTCTGAAGGACCAGCCTGTCTACTGAAAACTCTTCTGAAGGACCAGCCTGTCTACTGAAAACTCTTCTGAAGCATCAGCCTGTCTGCTGAAAACTCTTCTGAAGGACCAGCCTGTCTACTGAAAACTCTTCTGAAGGACCAGCCTCTCTTCTGAAAACTCTTCTGAAGCATCAGCCTGTCTGCTGAAAACTCTTCTGAAGCACCAGAAACTGATGGTATATATGCTCTTTTTCCTTAACCGGGACAGGCCTCAGGGACCCCCACTGGCTGAATCAGCCCTATCTTGCTCTTGGGTGTTTCAGAGTCCCACCATCAGCTCTTTTCTGAGCGCCTGCTAAAGGCACAGCATCCAACCACATCTCTCGCAGATCCAAGCCGCATGGTGTGCGGCCTGGAATACTTGCAGCGGCTACTCCGCAGTCTCCAGGCCTCCACCCTGGCCACCCACAGGCGTGTTCAACACAACAGCAGTGTGACCTTCTTGAAACAAAATTCAAGTCCTCTCCATCCTTTGCTCAAAAACCTCCAGCTGCTTTCATTTCACCCAGAGTAAAAGCCAAAATGTGAGGGACACCCTCTCCCTCCGACCTCACCCCTCCCCACCAGCACTCTCACATCCCTCTCACCCCATTCATCACACTGGCCTCCTTGCAGAGTCCAACTTAGGGGTGAGAGAGAGAGAATGGAGAAGGAGCAGAAGGGAGAATCAGACAGGAAAAGGGTATGGACGGAAGGGTAAAAAGCTGGGGGAAGGCAGGCGTGTCTGCAGGTGGCCCCATGGCTGACAGACACGGGGAGAGAGACCAGCACGGAGCTGGTCCCTCTGCCCAGTCACTCTGTCCCACGTCCAGCTGTCCAGATGCCTGTGTCCTTCATGTCTGGGCTCACCCTCCCGCTCCACGTGGTCTCCTCTGCCCACTTGATGCTGCAGTCTGCTTCCTGCCACCTCCAGCCTCCTGAGGCCCCACGCCCTGTTCTGCATTTCCATTTTTCCGTGGCACTTATTGCCTAGCAGAGTCTTTAAACTACCCGTGTATTGTGTCTGTTCGCATATCTGTCTTCCTCACTCCCTTACCCCGCCTCATTCCTCCAGAGTGAGGGTCCTTGTTTGTTCACCAGGGCATCTCAAATGCTTAGAATAAGGCCTGACACATAGTTCAGTTCAGTTCAGTCGCTCAGTCGCGTCCAACTCTGTGACCCCATGGACTGCAGCATACCAGGCCTCGCTGTCCATCACCAGTTCCCGGAGTTTACTCAAACTCATGTCAATTGAGTCGGTGATGCCATCCAACCATGATTTTTCAATGAGCAAGGAAATCTTCAGATCCTTTCCATCCATACCGCTGGAGGAGAGACCTCAGGCCCTTTTTCTGCTGATATGCTCTGTTGGGCTACTGTTCCCACTGCAGACACCTGCCCTCCATTGTAGGGCACCCCCTCATTGTAGGGCACCGCCCCATTGTAGGGCACCTCCCATTGTAGGGCAGAATGTTTTGGAATTTCAGAGGTGCTTTGGAAACCCAAGATCTCCTCTGTTTTGGTTTCTCCTTCAGCCTATCCAGCATTTCTGCTCTCCCCCTGTTCACCACTCCTTCTCCTCCCCATCAAAGGTGGAGGGACTTCTTTTTCATCAGTTCCTTTTTTTCTCTGTGTATGCCCTCAGCTCTGACCCACTAAGCTTTAGTCCTAACATGTAGTGGGAGTTGGAGAATTCAAGACTCCTTTTTCTCTTTCAAGAAAGCCGGGATTTCTGGGCTATCATCTCTTTTTGGTCCCAAAGACACACTGCCACTTGTCTGTTTTAGGCAGTTCCTGTTCCTTCTCTCTCTGGGACATCTGTCATGGGACATTCAGCCTGTCATGGCCAGAGGAGGTGCGGGTAAGGGGACAGGCTGATCTGTAAGGTGTGGCTCACTGGCTCCCAAAATCTACTCTTTCCTCTGCTAGTGTTAGAGAACTGTACCTGGGCACAAGACTGCCAGAGGAAAACACATTTCTTAGCGTCCTTTATGCATCATGTCTATACACACGAAAAAAATATGTATACGTATATAAATATTAAACATAAATACATTTTAAAATATTTTTCAGCCATTAAAAATAAACAAACCCTGCCTTTTGCAACAACGTGGATGGACCTTGAGGATATTATGCAAAATAAAACAAGTCAGACAGAGAAAGATTAATATTGTATATTCTCACTTCTATATGGAACCTTAAAAAGCTGAACTCATAAAAACAGAGAGTAGAACAATGGTTTCCAGGGGCTGGAGGGGTGGAGGACATGGGGAAATGCTGGTCAAAGTATACAAACTTCCAGCCATAAGATGAATAAATTCTGGTGGCTAGCCCTTGAGGTCAGTCCTCAGTGAGTATTTATTAAGAAGGCAAACATAAGAGGGAGGGATAAACTGAGACGCTGAAATTGACATATACATCGCTGGAGGAGAGACCTCAGGCCCTTTTTCTGCTGATATGCTCTGTTGGGCTACTGTTCCCACTGCAGACACCTGCCCTCCATTGTAGGGCACCCCCTCATTGTAGGGCACCGCCCCATTGTAGGGCACCTCCCCATTGTAGGGCAGAATGTTTTGGAATTTCAGAGGTGCTTTGGAAACCCAAGATCTCCTCTGTTTTGGTTTCTCCTTCAGCCTATCCAGCATTTCTGCCCTCCCCCTGTTCACCACTCCTTCTCCTCCCCATCAAAGGTGGAGGGACTTCTTTTTCATCAGTTCCTTTTTTTCTCTGTGTATGCCCTCAGCTCTGACCCACTAAGCTTTAGTCCTAACATGTAGTGGGAGTTGGAGAATTCAAGACTCCTTTTTCTCTTTCAAGAAAGCCGGGATTTCTGGGCTATCATCTCTTTTTGGTCCCAAAGACACACTGCCACTTGTCTGTTTTAGGCAGTTCCTGTTCCTTCTCTCTCTGGGACATCTGTCATGGGACATTCAGCCTGTCATGGCCAGAGGAGGTGCGGGTAAGGGGACAGGCTGATCTGTAAGGTGTGGCTCACTGGCTCCCAAAATCTACTCTTTCCTCTGCTAGTGTTAGAGAACTGTACCTGGGCACAAGACTGCCAGAGGAAAACACATTTCTTAGCGTCCTTTATGCATCATGTCTATACACACGAAAAAAATATGTATACGTATATAAATATTAAACATAAATACATTTTAAAATATTTTTCAGCCATTAAAAATAAACAAACCCTGCCTTTTGCAACAACGTGGATGGACCTTGAGGATATTACGCAAAATAAAACAAGTCAGACAGAGAAAGATTAATATTGTATATTCTCACTTCTATATGGAACCTTAAAAAGCTGAACTCATAAAAACAGAGAGTAGAACAATGGTTTCCAGGGGCTGGAGGGGTGGAGGACATGGGGAAATGCTGGTCAAAGTATACAAACTTCCAGCCATAAGATGAATAAATTCTGGTGGCTAGCCCTTGAGGTCAGTCCTCAGTGAGTATTTATTAAGAAGGCAAACATAAGAGGGAGGGATAAACTGAGACGCTGAAATTGACATATACACACTGCTGCTAAGTCGCTTCAGTCGTGTCCGACTCTGTGTGACTCCATAGACGGCAGCCTACCAGGCTCCCCCATCCCTGGGATTCTCCAGGCAAGAACACTGGAGTGGGTTGCCATTTCCTTCTCCAATGCATGAAAGTGAAAAGTGAAAGTGAAAGTGAAGTCGAGTCTGACTCTTTGAGACCCCATGGACTGCAGCCTACCAGGCTCCTCCGCCCATAGGATTTCCCAGGCAAGAGTACTGGAGTGGGGTGCCATATACACACTATTATATATATAAATAGATAATTAATAAGAACCTGCTGTATAGCACAGAGAGAGAGAACTCTACTCAATACTCTGCAACAGCCTACATGGGGAAGGAATCTGAAAAAAAAAAAAAAAAGAATGGAGGTATGTATATGGATACCTGGTTCACTTTGCTGTACACCTGAAAATAATACAACACTGTAAATCAACTATACTCCAATAAATTTAAAATAAAACAAATATAAATAGAATATTTTTCTCACTAGAGAAAAGTCTTCCCAAATGTAGAAGACCATAAACAATGAAATTCAATCAGAAGTAAACAAGCACAATTTGAGCCTTCCCCTTCTACGTGTCAAATCTGACCAGTGTTCTCTACATTTTCATACTGTCCCTGACAGAGCATCACATCTAACAGGAAGGAGGAAACGACCTTCCTCTGTGATGTCAGTCTCACAACCTGGGCACTCGCTTAAGAACTCATTTTCCATGAATTTAACTACATGCTTCTTGGATCTAATTAATAGGAACAACTAATTAGGCTTTCAAGAAAGCTGGATTTCTGGACTGTCATCTGTTTATGGTCCCAAAGACACACAGTCTAAACCACCTTGAAACTCTAGCATGTTTCTTAGGTCTACCTAAGGTGTTGTGCTAAAGCTCCCAGCACAGTCCTTAGTCTTACTTGATTTTATAAAAGTTTGCTCCTCCGCTCCTTCAACCTTGGCCTTGTAGACTGAAGAGTCTTAGTCTTCACGGTCACGCTTCTGCCGGCCCTGGATGGTTCCACTGTTCTTCCCCAGGTAAGAAGAGAGGTTGCTGGCTCTTCCTGAACATCAACACAAGGTTTAGGAGAAAAATTGCCAGCAGCCCGTCTCTCCCACCCACACATCTCTGCAAAGTGAATTTTACTCCCTCCCAATCCCATTCCATCCCCTCCTTCTGCCACATACCCTAAGCTAACCTCATATACCCCATCATCCACAGGTTCCATCATTTTCCAGCATCTGCCCCTTAGTGTGTATGAATGTAGTTTCCCTAGTACAGCACCATGAAAATGAGGCAGAAAGAAGAGGGGCTCTGAGTCCCCAAGAGAGCCTTGAGGACACCCAGGAGAGGAAAGGTGAATAGGAGACACCAAAGAAAAGGAGAAATAAGCTCTCCTATCCCTTCAAACACCTGCTGAGTGCCAGGTGCTATGGTAAATAATTTCATGCAAACATTTCATTTAGTCCCTTCCCTCCCAGACATATATTATTAATTCCATTTTCAAAGGAGAAAACTGGTTCCAGTGGGGTTAAGTGACTTTTCATGAGGTCAACTCAGTCAGCAAAAACTGGAAGTGCTCCAGGCACAGGCACAGTGGAAATTACCTAAGGCAGAGCACCCATCTTTAATAGACACCACTCACCAGGACTGATCAGTAGATGAAATAACCAACATCTAAGTAGCTGGGGTCATGCACACGCCTCTACACCTGCTTCTCCTGGAACCAGCCCTAGTAAACAGGACTCCACGGTGTGCATCTGCGTGGCTCCTCTGGTGAACAGTGTTTAGCGTGAAGACAGAATGGTCATTCTCTCTTTTACACCAGCTGGAGGGAGCCCCAGGCAGACACAGAGCATGAGCAGGGCCAGAGCAGGATGAAACAGAGCCGGGCTCAGTGAATAAACGCCACCTGCAGAGGTGATGCTCCTACCTCGGTCCTCCCAACCCCTCCCAGCACAGTTCTCCCCAAAACTTCTAAAAACCACCTACCAGAAGGCCTCACACATCATAGTGAATACTGTGCTTCAAGGTAAATGATTGGCTCTCTGAACTGGGGAGATATGCTTACCAAACTCAAGAAAATACTTGAAGCCAAGAATGGATGTATGCTTCCATGTGCCTGGCCCACACGAAGCTGGAAACAGACCAGCAGATAAAGAGGTCATTGTCATCAAGATTTACACTTACCCAGCAGGGGCAGAAAGGCTGCAAGAGTTATGTGACTCACTGAAGTTCAAGGTTAACTGATACATCATAAGAACATAAAACCAGGAAGGTGACCGTTAAACACAGCATTCATCTTCTTGGGCCGGAAAGCCATTCTGCAGACTGTCCCATTAAATGCCTTTTCATTATTAGAACTGGCCCTCCTGAAAGATCTGGGCAATTAATAGCCTTCCACTGGCAAGACAGACTCAGGGAAACTGAATATTTTCCCCTTTATGCTAAAACCACTTATTTATATTTTTTTTAAGTTATACTGAAGTCACTTATTTAAAATAAACAAAGCCAATTGAAGGAAATTCTTACTTGAAAGCAAGGATACTGGTGCTTTAACAACATACAATCACAAAACCAAGTTCCTTATAACTGGGCCATGCTGCCCACAGACTCCTGCTCGTTCAGCACCCGGCTGGTGATCTGAGCCCTGGAACATGTCCTGTGTCTCCTACAATTGAAGGTGAAGGTGAAGGTGAAATCGCTCAGTCGTGTCCGACTCTTTGCAACCCCGTGGACTGTAACCTACTAGGCTTCTCTGTCCATGAGATTCTCCAGGCAAGAATACTGGAGTGGATTGCCATTTTCTTCTCCAGGGGATCTTCCCGACCCGGGGATCGAACCCGGGTCTCCCGCATTGGAGGCAGACGCTTTAACCTCTGAGCCACCAGGGAAGCTCCTACAGTTAGGTGATGCATATCCCATAGAAAGAAAAGCGAAAATGACGAATTTTTCTAAAGTTCAATCATTTTGCAAGGATCAGGATACCAATAGATGTCTCCTAAACCTTCAGAGGCGATCCTGTAAAGGAAGAAGACATTGGAAGAGGAGAAAACAAAAATCTATTCTTATGAAAATGTCGAGGAAATCTTGAAGAGCTCCTTTGGTGTAACCCTCTCCTCTGAGGACTTACAGTGCCTGCAGATAGCTGGACACACAGCAAATTCCAGTGGTTGCCCATCAGCTTTCTCTCTTACTCATTCCCACTATAGAAGCTGAGGAAAAATAGCGCTTCCTTTCCAAGCCTCTATTGCAGCTAGATTGGTCACGTGACCACTTCTGACTAGTGAGAAGCATAGGAACATCTGCTGGGAAGCATCTGAGAAAAATTTTCTCCCTAATGGGAAGAAGGGGGCTCATTTTGCTCTCAAGTTGAGGGTTTAGTTATCTTACAACCATAAGGGGCCAATCAGAAGAATTCTGTTCCAGCATGAGAATCCTAGAATTGTTTAGCCAGACCTAGAACCACCTGCCTACAAACCTCTTAGTAAATAAACAATAAAACATTCTTTTGGTTAAGTCACCACTTGTGGGATTTCATGTTATTTGCAGCCAAAAGCAGCCAACAGACTACAATGAACATACAGTGTTCTCACTCCAGGCAGGATTTGGTACTTCAATGCAGCCCCTAAAAGTAAATCCTATTCTGCCCAAGCATCAGTGCAGATTTTTGCTGAAAATCATAAGGAAATCTGAAGAAGAGGTTCCATTCACATGCCACAGAGTGCAGTTCAATGTAAATCCAGAATCAATCAATTGGTTTTCCTTCCAAGTCCCACTTTGTGCCCAGTTGCCTTAGTTCCTCTGGACATTTATCCCATGCAGATTTCACAGTCTTGCTGTCTTCAGATTGGAAATTCCCAATTCTCAACACCTTTTTTTCATCTCTGGCAATTTAGCTCCCTCCTGGATTTTCCAATCGTTGAGTTCTTACACCTGTAACTCTACTTGGTAAACAAAGGATGCAAGTTACTAGGATCTGTCCTCTTTGGTGGACACGGTCTGTGGATAGTAAATAGCGAGTAAGCTACAAAAGACTCTCCTCCACTGCCAGAGTTTGATTGGCTAACTGAGAAGGAAGCAGGGAAAAGAAAGGAAGAGAAAGAGGTGAAGAAAAGAGAAGGAAACAGAAAGAAATAAAGGTAAAGCTTCCTTTACTTTCCTTCATTGCTTCCTTTTCTACCATTAACCCCACCTCTCCCCACCCCCCACCCCCCCAAAAAATTCCTTCTATTCTTTCTTCAACTTTCTGCTTTTGGGATCTCCTTCCACTAACAAAAAAAATTTTTAAGAACAACCTATACTCCTCATTTCCCTTTTGCTTCTCATCCACATCCTCATCTGACCCATGTCTTCAGCCTCCCATCACGGCACTAGAACTGCCTGGGCAGAGTCCACAGACTTTGGTGCCCAGATGACCCATCCAAATGAAATGAAAGTGTCATCATTACGGTGTGGTCCTCTTTCATTTTGATGTGGTTTCTATTACACG
>SJYC01044620.1:0-12672 GCA_006408675.1 Madoqua kirkii | reverse complement strand
ACAAAACCTATACTCCTCATTTCCCTTTTGCTTCTCATCCACATCCTCATCTGACCCATGTCTTCAGCCTCCCATCACGGCACTAGAACTGCCTGGGCAGAGTCCACAGACTTTGGTGCCCAGATGACCCATCCAAATGAAATGAAAGTGTCATCATTACGGTGTGGTCCTCTTTCATTTTGATGTGGTTTCTATTACACGCTGGCTTCATAAGAAATCTTTGGGCCATAGTTCAAATTCAAAGCCCACAAACTGAAAGGCTTTTAATCCCCCATTATCACCAAGGCACACATACTCTCCAGAGTCCCTGTGTCCCTGTAAGACACTCTGCCCAACATCCACCCAGGACTCTTGTAGGTGGAAACCAACACCAAAATGATGGAAAGTACAAACTGTGGTGGTCAGCAGTGGTGATGATGAGCAAACAGGCACATGGCTTTGAGGTTTTTTTCTGAGATACTTGCTGCTTTTTGCTCCACAGGTAAGCTAAATATGTTCTGGGGAGATGGTTTCTAGCAGTTTCTTACCTGACCGAAGTCAGGCGTACCAATGCTATGATCTCCTCTGCAGGACAGAAAAGTAAACCCTGGGCTTCAAGAAATTTTGCCATTCTTTTTATATTCTTTCTAAAACCATGACATTTTTTTTTCCAAGTTCCAGAGGTTTCCTACCCATTTGGGACTAAAAGTTGAAAACCTAGAACCTGGTTCTAGCCCTCAAAATCACCACTGACTGTCTATGGCCAGAAGAAGGCATGAGGCAGCTGGGCTGAAGAAGGGTGCTTCAGGATGGGGGCCTGGAATTTGGAGCGTTGTTTTGTCTCATGGTTGTAAACGGCATGAAATTGAATCACGCGGAAAGGAGGAGGGAGGAGCCAGGCGGGCCCTTGTCTCGTGGCAGCAGCAGCATGGCTGAGCTCACAGCTAAACGCCTTTTCCATCCCCCGAGGTCTCGGCTTGATCGGGTGACATATTGCTGGCCTCCTCTTAGCCCAGCCATCACTTTTGACTCAGTTCTTGTCAGGCACATGAGGCCAAGGAAAAGGCTGGAGGAGTAAATCAGGCATCTGTTTATTCAAGTGTTTTTTGTTCAGGTTTTTTTTTTCCCTGTGCACTGTGTTCTTTCCCAGCCCTGCTCGTAGAAGGAGCAGCTCTGCCATTAAACCTGGCAGCAGCAGCTGCTTCAGAGGACAGGCATCTTAAACAAAGCTCAGAAGAGGCCGATCACCTGCCTGCCTGTCTGCATAGGTTTCATTCGGACCGTGTTTGCTAAATGCAAGCTGCCTTGGAGGGCACACACGACTCATGTGTACGTATGACAGGAATTCCCCAGAAGACACATCTTGAGTCTCATCACTGTATACATTACACAGCTGTTTTCCCACCCACGTATGTGGGATGTGGAGGGGGTCCTGCTTTCTCACTATGAATAATTAAAAAGGAAAGTGCTGGGGACACACCGCCCTTCATCCTGGAGCTAGAGTGAAAGGCTTTCATCGCGATTGTGCTCATTCTTCCACCGGCACACACCAGGCCTTCGAAGCCTGTCCAGGCCCCCTTTCCTGAGCCAACACTGCCTCCTAGGAAGGTCCTAGAAATTATCAGGGGGAGCTGGCTCCTGCCTTTACAGCTGAGTCAGTCCCAATGCCAACTCTCTACCTTATGAGAGTAACAGTTCAGGAAAATCATCACATCCTGTGAGCCCCTCCTCTAGACCACAGGCTACTTGAGGACAGAGACTGTGTCTTATTCATCTTCTCTGCTCAGCCTCTTTCTTGTGCATAAGTGTCACTCTGTATTACTTGAAACACACTGGCTATTTTTTTTTAATTAAATGGGTTGCATTCTCATTTTTTCTATTCACTAAGCGAAGTCCTTGCTATCATCTTCTCTCATATCTTTGGGAGTCTCAATCAAAGCATTCAGGATTTCTCCAAAAACCTGTCTAGGTTTCTCTAAGCCAGCCCTGGTTTACTACTGTCATTTTTAACATCCAGCATTCTTTTTCTTTCATCTCCAAAGTAGCTCAGTTTAACAGATTACACGGTCTCTGTGTCAGTTTGGCCCACTGAGAAGCAGACACCAAGAAGAGATTACATGGACAAGGATTGTACTAGGGGAAATAGTTTTTAAGAGATGAAATGGGGAGGGAGTTAGGGAAAGCTGGGGGAGCTGTAGATTGCCAGGCAAGTCCCAAGAGGGAGAGATGGGTAGAAGCCTCTCAAGTTGCCAGCAGTCTAAGGAGGGTTTGGCAAGGTAGTCAGAAACTCTGGAGCCAAAGTTGGCCATCAGAGGAAACGCAGGCCTCCTCAGAATGGGCCTGCCTCAGTCTTTCTAGCACGTTCAGCCTCAGGCTGGAAAGAGCCTATGAAATCATGACCTTGACACAAATGTAGAGATGCATTTCGGAGTTAAAGTTCTTGGTCAATTACCCTCCTGTGATTGGTGATCTATGAAGCAGGCACATTCACAAGGCAGTCCTGTCACTCTCCTTGGGGAAAAGGAACCCTGATCATCTTCATGTTAAGAAGCTGCGGCCATGCTTCTTGCCCTCGCCTCAGCCAGATGAAGTCCCACGCTTTGAAACAACAACCATTACAAACCAAGCAACCATCTTCCAGGTGGTCGGAAGCACCCAAGCTCAGTTAAGCTACGATTCACCCTCTCCTACCACAGCCAGGCCTGGAAGTGACCAGAAGCTGGGAGCTACAACAGGGCAGAAGTGCCATCACATGTTGGCAAGTGACTCCGTTATTTTTTCCATTTTTTTGTTTTTTAAACTTTTTATTTTGCATTGGGGTACAGCTGATTAATGATGTAGTGATAGTCTCAGGTGCACAGTAAAGGGGCTCAGCCATACATACACATGAATCCATTCTCCCCCAAACTCCCCTCCCACCCAGGCTGCCACATGACATTGAGCAGAGTTCTAAGTGCTATACATTGGGCCTCACTGGTTATCCATTTTAAATATAGCAGTGTGTCCATGTCCATCCCAAACTCCCTAACTATCCCTTCACCTATCCTTCTGCCCAGCAACCATCACTTCCTTCTCTAAGGTCTGAGTCTCTATTTGTAAGTTAATTTGTATCATTTCTTTTTAAATTCACATATACATAAAGAGCCCAACTCCTTCACCTTTAGGTGTGACAACTCGGTGCGTTCTAGAACACTAACTTTTAAGTTGGCCAATTTTCCCCCAGCTTGACCTGTCTGAAGACAGTTTTGTTGTCCCCTTCCTTGGGGAAAGGAAGTGCTACAAACATCTATGGATAGAGACCAGGGATGTGCTAAACATCCTATAAGGTTCAGGATAACCCCCACAACAAACAACTATACAGCCCAAAATGTCAGTGGTGAGAAACTGCTCTGGAGGAAGACACTGAACACTAGGCTCCAGTCGCCCAGCCCCAGCAGCTGGCTCGCTACGGTGCTCTGACTAGCTGCCCCATCTTCCTGCCCTCCTCTCTTACAGTGTTTTCCTTGACCTCACAAACTACCTGTACTTGAATCCTTAACTCAGGATATTCCCTTGAGTGAAAAGAAAACTAAGATACTGAGTTTCTGATATGTCTTCAGTTCCTGATTCCAGTGCTACCTAAGACGCCAATGATTTATGCCAGTAGTGACAGTTAGCCAACTATACTGTTTTAGAATGATCACTGTCAACCTACAAGACCACTCTCACAACAGCAATCGCAGGTTCAAAGGGTTATCAAAATCACCCTCTGCTTCAGCTGACTGGATAAATCACACTAGACCTGCTCTCTTTACGCAGCTTTTTTTCCATTTAAGGACCCACTGCATTCTGTCATCCAAATCTCTATTGAGATTGGAGTGACCAAGCATCCTAGCTTTCCCAGGACTATCCTGATTTTAACAATTTAAGTCCCACTTCCCAGGAAATCCTCCAGTCCCAGGTAAACCAAACAGTTTACTAATGTACTAATTAAGATTCACCATTCAAAGGGTTTCGGTCTTGGAAGCTTTCCTAGCTAGTGGATATTCCAGACTCCATTTGAAATCAACATGAATATTCTTGTGGGTCCAAAACATCAGGAAAAAGGGGCAGGGTAGAAGTGAGTGACTGGATCCAGGCACACTCCCCAAGCTCATAACATTACTGAACACCGGATTGACAGGCTGGTTGGACTGAGAGACATCCCTCGGGGCCACATGGAGCCTCTTGACAGTGAGATATCCCAGCTTGGTGGTGAGATCATGCCTAGAAAGACTTCTGAAAATGCGAACTGCTGAGAGCCATCATTAATTATATATTAGAGGGCACTCAGGCAGGCGAGCTGGCATGCACAGCCAAAGGAAAACCTCAGCAGTCAGAGGCTGGAATTAGAGATTGCCTCATGTTGTGACTGACTTCGGCCACCTCTAATAAAGGGGTGTAGCCCAAAGACTGTCAGCCTCGGGAGCTTCAAGATCACAGCATGACAGTCTTGTGCTTAGGGAACATGGGGATTTCTTGGAGAGAGACACCACACAGATCATAAAAATAAAACCAATAGTCCTTCAAATCTCAAGTCCAAGAGAATCAAGTATTACCCTGCATTCTGGAGGTGCATGGGGAAGTCTTATCCTCAGGGAGCTCAAAATCTAGCCATAGAAACAAACAAAAAGAGCACAGTATGATGTGCAAGTAGCTACCAATAGCCAAGGGCAACAGGCAAGTTCTCTAGGAGGTTGTGACATTCATTTCTGCTACAAGTGTTTGTTGAGCATTATAGAGCATTAGGCGCTATGTCAGATGCTACAGATCCAGGCGGGGAAAGTCAGGAAAATCTCTGATCTTATGAAGCTCATATTCTATCAGACATGAAACTTCTGATGATGTAATTACATAATGAACACTTGGTAAACAAATGAAGCAGAATGAGAGCCATCATATTTGAGCAAAAACAATCTGGGGCTTCAAACGATAAGCAAGTCAGTGTTGCCATAATTCAGGTGGACTCCAGGGAGGAGGATTACAGAGGAAAAGAACCGGTAACCAGTCAGAGACCCTCAAGAGCCAAGTGACCTTGTCAGGAACCGACTCAACTAAAGCAGCTGAGTTGAGCTTCTCCTCCGGAGAAGGCAGCAGGGTGGCCCAGCAGTAACTGATGGAAGAAAGGGGTTAGCCACCAGGAAGGCAGACTAGCTAGGTCTCAGTCTGAAAGGGCCACTTAGCCTCCAAGACTGAGTAAAAGCAGTTAAGGGATGATTGGCCTGCTGTGGAAACTGCCTGGTACCTACACCTGCCACGTGCTGGCCTCACCCTCCTCCTTCATCCGGTCACTCCATCGGTAGTTACCGAGACTCCCCACTCTGCGCCAATCACTGTGCTGGAGGCTGGGTTCATAGCGTGATGAAGGAGACATAATGTCTGTCCCCAGAGAAATGCTGTCTAGTGGGGGAGCTGGACCAGTCAATAAGAAGTTATACTGTGTGTGACAAAGCTATAAGGGGCAAGCACAGAACACCAAGAGTGTTCCTCCCCCTTCTAACACATTATTCTACTCAAATCCCGTCCTACCTGACTAACCATGGTGCTCTCACTTTGCCTGCTATGGATGCCATTTCTTCCCATAATGCTTTATTCACGCTGTTAACAGATGTGCGGAGTTTCCTCCTCCTCCCCCATCATCTCGCTGAGTCATTCTCACCTTGCACAATCCTCCAATCCACATGTCCTGTCTTCTCCTTTGTCTGCCACGGTGCATATGGCAACCCCCTACCAGAATGCTTAACACACTCTAAGGCAATTTTTAACTCATGTATCTTTCTTCTCTACTCGACATGAGAAAAGAACCCATCCATGCATCCAATTTGTGCTGTTTCCCAATTTATTCATTCAGCAAAGTACCGAAGGTTTCCAAGTGAAACGAATACATGAATAAAATGGGATGATCAAAAAATGCAACTTCTGGGAACCAAAAGCAAAAGCAGAGATATATATAGATATATATGTGTGACTTATACACTTTGTTGTACAGCAAGAAACTAACACAACATTGTAAAACAACCATACTCCAATTAAAAATAAATAAAAACTAACTTTAAAAAAAGGAATGAGGCATGGCATTGATATTCTGAATAAACATAGGCAGAGATGACTGTATCCTTTGGCAGGATTTTTTCTCAACAGTTTTCTCCTTTACTCCGTTTTTTTTAGCAAAGAATTGCACACACTTAACATGTACAATTTGATGAGTTTGGACATACACAAACAGCCATGATAACATCACCACAAGTAATAGGTATATCCAACAATTTCCAGAGAGAAAGCTGACCAACTGGGCCACTCAACCCCAGAGCTGGTCCTTTGAGCCACTCAGACATTTAGAGCCGGTCATACTATATTAATCAGTGATATTTACAGTTCTCAGGTGCATTCCACCTGTTCAAAAATATGAATACCTTTTTGCATGCATAGGTACACATGACCTGCTATTTAGCCTTTTAGTCAGAAAGAAAAAAAAAAGACATTTATTCACTCAGAACCACAGCGAATAAGACCCTGAAGCTCTCTGTAGTTTAACATCTGGAATTCATCACCATATGCTATTCAAAGAGCCTGCATCGGGGAGATAGGATAAGCCTTAAAACTTCTACAAACACTGAAGTGGGTGAGGCAGGGTAGATTACAAACCCACCTTCAACTTAATTTTGCTCCTGCACAACTAGTTTGCAGGTCAAGTGACATTTACTAACAGAACTAAGGTTGACAACAGCGTTAAAAACACATTGAGTTAGAAGCAAAAGGCTGTGGAAAACTGAAAATCTTCGAGAAAAATCCAGGTGCTTCTCAATATATGGCTTATTTTAGAACTTAAATGTTTGGTTTGTTTTTTTTTAATGGTTTCTCATTATCTACAACAAGAATCTTAACCACACTTTACCCGGGAGGAACGAGGGTGGTGTTCTTAGGGCAGTCCAGCTCCTTGCCCTGTGCCACGTGAACTGCGTTCTCTGTCCCTCAGGAGTTCTACAATCTCAGTGAGCTTATAAGCTGTGGGTCCTTCACCAGGCAGACTGCCCTGGTCTGAGCACTGTTCTTAGTGAGGAATCTATGTCCCAGGTGAGAACTTAAGTCACCTTTCCACCCTGGAAGGAAGTCTTCCTACCATGGAAGAGCCAGCTGGGGACCAAAAGGGTGGAGGAAGCCTGCAAAAGAGTCAAGAGTCATGAAAGGGAATCCACAGGTCAGAGAAGGAGGACCAAGAAGAGTGGACTCTGCAGTCAGAGCTGAGATTTGACCCTAGCCCTGTTTTTTCCTTTGTTCATTTGGTTGGTTTTTTGTTTGTTTTGAGCTGGGTTGCTTTATCTATCTGAACCTTAGTCTCCTCACTTTTAAAATAGTAAGAGTAATAGTATCTATCTAATTAAATTGTTGGGGATATAAGTACTCAGTTATGTAAAATGTCTAGAATGGAGCCAGCCTATCTGTAAACCTCAATAAATGTTATTATGCATTCAATAGTGTCCAAATTCCTACCGGTCGTGAGTCTTCAGTTACAGTCTCTTGAGGACGGGGAACATGGGCATTTATGATCCAGCCTGTATACAGCCCCCTAGATTTGAAGGTTTTGAATAATGATCGCAGATACCAAAAATGTCAAAACTAGAAAAAACTTGATAAATTGTCTAGGCTGAGTGCTTTCCAAAATTTTCTTTTAGACCCATAACTTGTCCTTCAAACAAAAAGCTTCTGCAGAAATTCAACACAAAACAGAGCAAAGTGAATTTGGTTGGAGTGGGAGTGACGGTACAGCAGCAACCACTTACCTGACCCTCACAGACATCCCTGCAGTGATCCCCAGAAGCGTATCCACCAAGACCCCCAAGTCCCCAGATAACACAGTAAGAAGACTAATGGTCTGTACACCCTATTTTATAAGTAGGAAAGCTTATGAAACTTCTGGAAAACTGAAGCCCAGAAAGGTTAAGTCACTGCCCCAGAGGTACTCACAGATTGAGTATAAAGCCAGGTCCAAATAAGACGCTTTGCCATCTGATAGTCAGTCCATCATTATCAACAGAAGAACTGATAAATTTGTCTTTGGTGCTCTCTGACCTTCCTAGATCAGACTCTCTTTCCCCCATCATCTCCTAGTCACCCAGTGCCTCCATTAAATCTTTGACAACATGACATTGTAAGTCAACTGAACTTCACTTAAAAATAATAAGTAAAAACAAAAAAGACCCTCCATCACTAACATAGCCCTCCACTCCAGTATGCCCTCCCCAAGGTATCCCACCCTTCACAATCTTTCAGTCTCTTCTTCACACTCAAAACTTATCTGATTTCAGTCCTCTTCCCTCAAGCTCCTGTTTATTACTGATCTACATGATGACAAATCAATCAATAAAGAGATAGTTTTGAATGCTTGTTCATTACCCAAATAATTTCTATAAGTGTGTTTTAACAAGAACTTTCTAGCAACCCTTTAAAAACAAAAAATTTTAAGAGGAGATTCATGTTGACCACTGGGAGGTTTTAGACATATGCTCCTTCAGATCTGGAGAAGGCAATGGCAACCCACTCCAGTACTCTTGCCTGGAAAATCCCATGGACGGAGGAGCCTGGTGGGCTGCAGTCCATGAGGTCGCGAAGAGTTGAACACAACTGAGAGACTTCACTTTCACTTTTTACTTTCATGCATTGGAGAAGGAAATGGCAACCCACTCCAGTGTTCTTGCCTGGAGAATCCCAGGGACAGGGGAGCCTGGTGGGCCACTGTCTATGGGTCGCACAGAGTCGGACAAGACTGAAATGACTTAGCAGCAGCAGCCTTCAGATCACATCAAGCCTCAGCTTACAACACTAGGACTCCTCTCCCATCGGCACCAGTCACTTTGACTACATCAATGACCCACACAGGGCTTCCTCTGTGGCTCAGATGGTAAAGCGTCTGCCTCCAATGTGGGAGACCCAGGTTCAATCCCTGGGTCAGGAAGATCCTCTGGAGAAGGAAATGGCAACCCACTCCAGCACTTTTGCCTGGAAAATACTATGGACAGAGAAGCCCGGTAGGCTACAGTCCACAGGGTTGCAAAGAGTCGGACACATCTGAGCGACTTCACTTCACTTCACTTCATGACCCACATCATGGTCCCATGTCTCACTCACCTCCAAATTCAGTCAACTTACACTATTGTTGGTTAACATAAGGAGAGGGGGCTTCTGTTAAGTCAGAAGTGAAAGAGTAGAAGGGGAAATGAAAACTGAATTAAATATACCTAAAGGAAGCGTGACACAACAACCCCAGCTGAACTTGCCACCAAAAGCTCCCCATCCACCGTTCTCAAGGACCTGGTGAATAACTGTATCTGAGCAGCACCAAAATCACAAGCACTTGTACACAGGGCTTGGAAAATTCTCATTACCTCTTTAAGTCCAGCATCCTCAACTGTAAAACGAAGAGTGGGGCTATCAAGGCTCTAAAGTCCTTCGATATATACTTTTATATGGTTCTGTCATTCTTCAAGGTGTTTACCTTATGGAACAATGGTAGAGATAACTGGCCTCCAAAAAACATGTGCTCCCCTTCCTATAGTTTCCCCTTCTCCCCACTGAGAAGCAGAAACCTGCCAGGGACATCTCCGTCTCCCTGACCCCCATAGGTAAGACCATGTGACTAGATCTTCCCAATAGAATATAAGCAAAAATGATGCATGTCACTTCCAGGCAAGGTGATTAAGACACAGCTGTCCCCCTTCCACACTCTCTTCCTCTGTCTCTGGCCAGACACAGAAATCTGAGGGCTTAAGAGAGGCAGAGCTGCAAGACAAAAGGAGCCTGGGTCCTTGAGTCATTACTTGGAGGAAGTTGCACTAAGCAAGCACACTCATGCTGGACTATTCCATAAATGAGAATTAAACTTTTCTTGTGTAAAGCTACTTCAATTTGGTGGTTTATTTGTTATGAGCAGCTAGCATTTTCCCAACTACCAAGAAAAACACAAAGTTCTATTTGACCTTTGATTTAGACCTTTGATACAATTTGAAAAATATTTATGAAAAGTGCTATGCTAAGGGCTGGGAAGATTGAACAGTGAGAAAAAGTCCCTTCCCAGGCTCAGACCCAGTAGAGCATAGAGACACATGTTCCTAGTCAAAGGTATTACTATATGTTGCAAAATGAGATAAATTCCATAAGAACAGCAAATATCTACAGAGAAGGAAGAAAGGCAGAATAAATAAAGCCCACCCAACACACTTCACTAAAGACTGTTCTGCAAACGTCCAAGTGAACCATAATTAGTTCCAAGATTGAGCTGAAATTATGCGTCAGTTCAGTCCTGTCTCCTGACATATGGGGTGACCCATGCTGTGATTAACATACATGGTTTGGGGGTGAGAGCTGCTCCCCCTGACACACCAAGGGTCCCAGCACGCCCCATGCTCAGCCCAGGCACAATGGACGTGATTTGCCTGGGGTTGTAGTCCATCCTTTCCTAACTCTTTAATTCTCACAGATGAAGGAACAAGATATGACAGACACACCGACCATGCAGAGGGACTGAGGGGAAATACAATTACTGTTGTGAGACAGCAGTCTAAAAGGGCTGATCCTGAGGTATTTCAAATTTGCTCACACCTCTGAAAGGAGAACAGTTGGATAACAGGTGGTCACTAGCCACTGAAAGTTACTCTAACCTACTCAAGGGTTGAGAATATTGCCATTTATTACTTGGGGACTTGTCAAAGTATTACTTTCATTACACTAATAAATACTGTAAATGTCAAAATAAAAAATACTCTAAGTTCTGGAACTTGTCTTATCTAAATCTATATGATCTGGAAATACTTAGCAAGGGAGCCCTGTAATACAAAACAGATACACAAAGGGTCCCAAGCAAAGCCCTTGGGAAATGCCAAACTATTAATTACATATTAAACTGAAACTCTCTTTAACAGCAATTGCCTCAGCTGCAAAGAACAAAGCCGAATACATTCCAGGCAAGGAGAAAAGGAACCAAGTTCTTTGGCTCTTTCCAGTAAAGGCCTTTTAAAGGTGAAATCAATTGTAATGGGCATTTGAATTTTGTTTAGATTACAGGGAGAGGAGAAACTTGTGTATTTCTATGTTTCAAATTTTTTTAAAAATATGATTTTTTTATAGTAATCATGAACCTAAACTAAATAAAAAAAGAAAATTTTCTAGGAAGACTCTCACTGCCTAGAAGCCCTCTTCTCACATGGAATCCATGTCATTTTTCAAAATTTAAAAATATATATATTTCACTTTTAAATCTGAAAAGAAGGAAAAATAACAATGTGCACTCAAAGGTGAATTTTACATACACACACATTGAAAGTGAATCACACTTTTTGAGGGTATTTACTGTGACACCGAGTTTAACTATGTAATATATGTTCTCTGAATTTTTTCACAGAAGAACACAGAATTATATAATCATTAAGCAGCTGATGCAGCCTGATTTGGTCAAATCCAGAATGCAAGTGACTGTGACTAGCATCCAGTGGAGATAGTGTGACAAATGAATCATCAAAAGAGCTCAACCTCCACATGAGAGTCCAGTAAGTTACCTGCACCACCCCAGCTAAGCCCAGCCTAGCTCTGCACTCTTCCAAGAGCCATAATCACCCACAGTGACGCATCCGTGGGCATCAGCAGCAGCCCATAATAGCTAACATGCTACTCCAGGCCTATAAAGCCTGTTTTTAAGTTTGTTTATCTTCATTTATGTGCCGAATTCCCCCACAGCCTCCTTGATGAAGCCATTAAGTGCTGGGTTCGAAGATGGTGCAATCCTTGTTTTTCCTTTGACTTTGCCATTCAAATCTGCATCTCCACCCATAAGTCCCTGGTTGCCAGCTGGCTCTTGGGCACCTGCTTGGCAGACACCACTTACTCTTTTATTCCAGGCTACCTGGCTTCTTCCTGCCACAAGGAGGTTTTCCCAAAGCGGATGGAAGGCATTTCACACAGGATGAGCAATTATTTATGTTGTGTTTTGCCACCAAGTCTCTTTATTGCTCTCCTGGGCAGATCTGATAGAGTTCCTCTGAACAGCTGGAAAGGATGTGAACCTGGGGAGTTTCTAGTCAGTTACTTCACTGGCTGTGATCGTGGCATTGATAAACTTTATTCTGTGGTTCATTTTTTTTAATCTACTCAATTTTCCAAAAGTTGTTTCTGCCAGTTATACATTTTTTTAACCTGCAATAAAATATTAGCAATAAAACAAGAATTCCTAATGTGTAAGATATTGTTGAAAATACTTTTCAGACCCATCCAACTTGTTACATGTAGCTATGAACCTAGTCTTACCTTGAGCCGTACTTAAAATCACAGTAGTAGATTCATAGTAGCAGGAGTATAGAGTTTAGTCAGGTGGTGTTGAACTAGAGGAGCTATTCCTCCAACTAAAACACACACACACACACACACACAATTTAGGTGAGAAAGTGACAAGTTCACGAAAGACTGGCTCGTATCATGTATTCCAGAAAACTGGACATGGAGAAACTTCCCATTCCGCATTCGGCTCTGTTGACAAAGCCCCCGTCTATTAGAGGCACCTCCCTGGCAAGCATGGAGTGAATGCTCTTAGGGTTTCTCCAGCCTCTACAAAGACCAAGGATTAAGTGTTGAGTTCTCAGGTGAATGGTCAGTCCACTTTGCTCATTTCAACTTTTCTAGCACTAAATC
>SJYC01044614.1:0-24222 GCA_006408675.1 Madoqua kirkii | reverse complement strand
CAAGATTGCTGAGAGAAATATCAATAACCTTAGATATGTACATGACACCACCCTTATGGCAGAAAGTGAAGAGAAACTAAAAAGCCTCTTGATGAAAGTGAAAGAGGAAAGCAAAAAAGTTGGCTTAAAGCTCAACAGTCAGAAAATGAAGATCATGGCATCCAGTCCCATCACTTCATGGGGAATAGATGGGGAAACAGTGGAAACAGTGTCAGACTTTATTTTGGGGGGCTCCAAATCACCGCAGACGGTGACTGCAGCCATGATATTAAAAGACGTTTACTCCTTGGAAGAAAAGTTATGACCAACCTAGACAGCATATTCAAAAGTAGAGACATTACTTTGCTGACGAAGGTCTGTCTAGTTAAGGCTATGGCTTTTCCTGTGGTCATGTATGGATGTGAGAGTTGGACTGTGAAGAAGGCTGAGCGCCGAAGAATTGATGCTTTTGAACTGTGGTGTTGGAGAAGATTCTTGAGAGTCCCTTGAACTGTAAGGGGATCCAACCAGTCCATTCTGAAGGAGATCAGCCCTGGGATTTCTTTGGAAGGAATAATGCTAAAGCTGAAACTCCAGTACTTTAGCCACCTCATGAGAAGAGTTGACTCATTGGAAAGGACTCTGATGCTGAGAGGGATTGGGGGCAAGAGGAGAAGGGGATGACTGAGGATGAGATGACTGTATGGCATCACGGACTCGAAGGACGTGTGTCTGAGTGAACTCCGGGAGACGGTGATGAACAGGGAGGCCTGGTGTGCTGCGATTCATGGGGTCACAAAGAGTCGGACACGACTGAGTGAACTGAACTGAAATGAACTGAACTGAAGGGTGTATAAGGAGCTTGAGTTTTGTGTCAGGAGACAGTCACACTGATCTAAAGTGAAAAACTGTTTGGAGCTGAGCTTGATATGGAATAGCTGGCTTTAACAAGGAAGAGGTGTCCTGGCTGGACATTCACATAGAGATGAGGCAGCAACACAGGCACCAGGAGACCAGCAAGGGACTCCTCTCTGGCCTCACCAGGCTGCTGCCCAGGCACTGTGTTGGGTTCCATTAGCTGGACATGCTGAGCTCTGCATGTTTCCATGAGGCTTCGGGAAAGCTGGGCAGCTAGAAGAAGCCTCTGGAAGAACTGTAGAGCATCAGAGGGTATGAGAGAAAAGCAGAATTTGGAGGCTTGTAGTTTTCTTACTCTTTTCTGTTACAATATGTGGGAGAATCTTTCACCTGATTTCCAGCAAGCTTCCCTTGTCCTACTTGTAGGATTAAGCAGACACGCAGAGAAGAGTAAGAAGGCTTGGGAACCAAGAATATTAATAAACCCAGGCCTAAACAAAATGAGATCACTGTCGAGCAGGAATATTCACCAAGCAGAAGAAAGTCTGATGAGAAGTGTGCTATATGATTCAGGCAACAATTCGGTGACCATCAGAGTCAAAAATATTCAACCAAGCATTCTGGGGAGACAGCAAGGCCCTGAAAAATAACAATTCCTGACAGCCCTCCTTGAGTTTGCAATCTAAGAGCATATACATGAAATTTACAAGTCAATCTATGTAGATACAGCTGATGAAAGAATATAAAATAAAAATATAGGTAACATTATATATATATCTCAAAAAATGAAAGGTCTGTTAAAACGCCCCTTAAAATGTCAAACTGATGCCATCTAGGAAGACTGGACAGAAAACGTCAAATTCACTGAACTGAAGGGAGTAACTTGGCAGAATGCATAAGTTGTGCTAATAAGAGGGGGGACAGATGCTAAGCTGGAAAGGCAATTAAAAGGCAAGGTGCACCAGAACTGAAAGAGACCCATGTACCACAATGTTCATCACAGCACTGTTTACAATAGCCAGGACACAGAAGCAACCTAGATGTCCATCGGCAGATGAATGGATAAGAAAGCTGTGGTACATATATACAATGGAATATTACTCAGCTATTAAAAAGAATGCATTTGAATCAGTTCTAATGAGCTGGATGAAACTGGAGCCTATTATACAGAGCAAAGAAAGTCAGAAAGAAAAACACCTATCCAGTATATTAACACATATATACAGAATTTCAGAGAAGGCAGTGGCACCCCACTCCAGTACTCTTGCCTGGAAAATCCCATGGTAGGCTGCAGTCCATGAGGTCACTACCGAGTCACGACTAAGTAACTTCACTTTCACTTTTCACTTTCATACATTGGAGAAGGAAATGGCAGCCTACTCCAGTGTTCTTGCCTGGAGAATCCCAGGGATGGGGGAGCCTAGTGGGCTGCCATTTATGGGGTCGCACAGAGTCAGACACAAAGTGACTTAGCAGCATAGGGAATTTAGAAAGATGGTAACAATGACCCTATATTTGAGACAGCAAAAGAGACACAGATGTAAAGAACAGAGTAAAGAACAGACTTTTGGGTTCTAAGGGAGAAGGCAAGGTGGGATGATTTGAGAGAATAGCATTGAAACATGTGTATTACCATATGTGAAACAAATCACCAGTCCAGGTTCGATGCATGAGGTAGGGTGCTCAGGGCTGGTGCACTGGGATGACCCTGAGGGATGGAATGGGGAGGGAAGTGGGAGGGAGATTCAGGATGGTAAACACATGTACACCCGTGGCTGATTCATGTCAACATATGACAAAAACCACCACAATATTGTAAAGTAATTAGCCTCCAATCAAAATAAATTTTTTTAAAAATTTCGCACTGAAAAAAAAAAAAGGCAGGACTTGGGAGCCAGGCAGAAAGGGCAGATTACTGAACAGTTTTTATTTCAGTTTCCACATCTGTAAAATGGGCATCAAAGTGGTACCTACTCCAAGTATGTTAGAGGGCATATGCAAGATTATGCATGAAAATTAATAGCAGGGACTTCCCTCATGGCCCAGGGGTTAAGACTCCACACTTCCAAAACAGGGGATGTGGGTTTGATCCCTGGCTGGGGAGCTAAGGTACTACATGCTGTGTGGTGCAACCAAAAAAATTAAAATAAATAAAAAACATTTTAAACAAATAAAATTAATAATAAAAAGTTTATGTGTCTTTAAATACTTATATATATATAATATAATTGCTGGTTATAGGGCCTGGAAAATGTATATTAGCTATTGGTAATAGTACTTTTCAACTAAATACAGTTACAGACTATGAAAAAAAAATACCTGTGAAGTGATTAGTTCTGTTTCTAGCACGTGCTTTGTGCTCAATAAATCTGACCTGCTAAGGAAAATAATAATAATAATAAGCAAGGTGCAAAAGCATAGACAGTTAGGTAATAAGAGGCAGGGAGCTGCAATTAGGAAAGCATGCCACTGAGGTCCTCAGCACTGTTCTTCGAGAGGAAAGGGGCTCCAGACAACGCTCAGGAAAGCTGGTTCTCACTGGTGAGAACAGGACCGATTAAAATGAAGCGACCCAGGAGCAAGCCAGGAAGTCTGCAAGTCAAAGGCATGGAGGCTTCACACTAACAGCTCATGGTAACACACTAACAGACCTGTGAAGGGCACACAAGGTCTCCGGGCAGCACCTTCCCTGTGCTTGTTTCCTTTACATCCTTCCCACGTTCAAGGACCTGTGGCAGGTTCAGCTGGCTTTCCCATGAGACAGCAATGTGCCTCACCGCACACTCCCAAGGTTCTAACTTCATCTCTTGCTCCACCTCTGGAGGCCCCTCCCCTTCAGCCAGGAAAAGTCTCTCCCTTTGGAGTCAAGTGAACTTGAATTTCATCATCAACTCCAATATGCCCTCTTTCTGTCCCGAGGTGACTTCATCTCGTCTCCTAGCCTTAATTATCGCACACATTTGTCAGATCCACTGATTTAGGCCTCTAGCCTAAATATCACCAGACTCATATATGCTATGGCTTGTTGCACATTTTCACTTGGATGCCTCATAAGACACCTCTGGTTTAACCCATCCAAACAGATTTCTTGAATTTCCCTAACTCAAGCACACTCCTGTCACCCTCATCTCAACCAATGGTACCACAACACTGAGTTTGTCACGCAAGCCAAAGAGCAGATGCATGATGCTTGAGTCTTCCTTGCCACTGGCAAATGCTGTTGATCCCACTGACAAAATGGTATCACAAATACAACTTCCCTGGTAGTACAGTGGGTAAGAATTCACCTGTCAATGCAAGGGACATACTCCATCAGTCACACAAAAAGGTTCCTTCTCTAAAATAAAGACATGAGACCTCCTGCTGCTGCTGCTAAGTCGCTTCAGTCGTGTCCAACTCTGTGTGACCCCAGAGACAGCAGCCCACCAGGCTCCCCTGTCCCTGGGATTCTCCAGGCAAGAACACTGGAGTGGGTTGCCATTTCCTTCTCCAAAGCATGAAAGTGAAAAGTGAAAGTGAAGTCGCTCAGTCGTGTCTGACCCTCAGCGACCCCATGGACTGCAGCCTACCAGGCTCCTCTGTCCATGGGATTTTCTAGGCAAGAGCACTGGAGTGGAGTGCCATTGCCTTCTCTGTAAGACCTCCTACCACACTGTAAATTAATAAAGAAGATTAAATTTTTAAAGACATACAGTAAGAACTTCACACAGTTCCCGACACATATGACTGTCAAACAATGGTTAGCTTCCTTGCCCACCTAGTTTTTCCATTCACATCTCTCTCAGCTATCTTCCAGGCTAGAATTACCTCCTACCATCTGCTGTGCATAACACAGAATCCATGGGGAGCCTACACTCTCCTGTGAGAAACATCCTCTGACAAAGCCTACCCTGTCCCCCTTTGGCTTCCACATATTTTGTACCATCCACAGTCTGGACCAACTACAAACATGTGCCCTTTTTTTCCCAAACACTTTATCACACCTTCATCCCTTTAGCCTTCATAGCAGAACTCAGGATGTACACAGTGAATTCTCTAACTGCTTGGGCAGTTTTAGTTGGTAGGGTAGGAAGAACTGATGGAAATGGTGCAGGATGGTAAGAACTACCTGTTTGACTAAAAAGAAGGAGTTTAGACATTTTAATAAATGATCTACACTTGGGCAACTATTAGTCATGGCTCACCCAAACAACTCAAAGTAAAATATCCCTTTTGCTAAATTACAAGAGTAAAGAACTATTAGGATAATTATCCCATAACACATGTCAGAAATAAGTGGCTATCTTGACTTACTTTTATAGACACTTTGCAAAGTATGTACTCGATTTGCAAAAAAAAAAAAAAGGTATTAATATTGCTTAGATTTTACTAATCCATGAATCCCTTTGGAAGAAAGCCCAAGTTTTATCGTGTAACAGCAGCTGGCCACTTTTTCTGTAGACACAAAAGAAATTCAATTTCTCAGGACAGTTTTTTCCTCTGCTACCAGTGAGCTCCAGGGACTGGTAAACTCCTAAAGGAAAACCATAATCCAGAGAAAACAAAATCCAGCTAGGTAAACGATCACCAATAAGAAGAAAAACAGGAACAATTTTCAATTGCTTGGAATCAAAATATCAATTTTAAAAGGGTTCAAAACAAGAGTTTACTGTTTCCCAGACATCTGCAGTTGAAAAGAAAACACAAAAAACGGTTCTGGAAAGTGCTGCGGTTTCCTTCATACTGAGTGACTTCCAGGTGTGACAAGGAATACTGGGGCAGAATGAAAAATGAAATGAGCACGAACCAAGACTTTTTTAGGACCATATTTGTATTCCCCTTTTTGGTTGATAGTTCCTTGGATATGCACGTGGCACTATGTGCTGCTTGTTTGAGAAAAGTCTTATCCTGGGGACAATTTCAGGCAGATTTCCCTCTGGTAAGCTCCAGGCAGACTTCTAGCTCAGAGACCTCGGGGGAAGGGCTTGGCTTAATATTATTTGCCATTGTCCTGTCTGGAGCAGCAGAGTAAGAGCCTTTGATGGTGGATGCCACAGCTTTGGGAGCAGAACTGCCAGGCAGCTGCGTATGCTCTCCAAACTGTGGAACAAGCAATAAAAAGAAAAAAGCAAGAAGAAAATTGCCAACTTCTTGCAACACGGAGCCATTACTTTAAGAGCCAAACTGGTCATTTTTCCACCCAGCCAGCCCCGAGGTTGGCATCTGACATCAGTGTGGAGAATGACATCACAGGGTCTCCAATCACCTGCTTGACTGACAGGCTTGCTTGGAAAATGCTGGAGAAGCAGAGAGGCAAGCAAAGAGGAAGAACTAATGTTCAAAAAAATCCTCACTTTTTATTAAAGAGACTACTATTTCAACCAAGAGAATAAAGCCTAGTCTCACAGACCAATATGCAAAATTTTCATTTTGGAGTGTACATTTCTGAAGGGAAAAGTAAGGCTGGCGAATGTGACTTTAGGTCTATCAGCTAAAATTCCTAATTTATAAGCAAAATGAACTGACTTTGGCTGGTGTTATTAACTGAATGTTTGTGACCCTCTAAAATTCATATGGTGACGTCAATAACCCTCAGTGTGGCTGTATATGAAGTAAAGAAGTATTGAGTTCAAGAGGTTCAGAAAGGTGAAACTCTAATCTCATAGGATTAGAGTCCTTACAAGAGACACCAGAAATCCAACCCACTCTCTCCCATCGTGTGTGTACAGAAAGACCACATGAGGTGCAAGATAGGAAGAAAATCCTCACCAGAAACCAAACTCTGCCAAAACCATGATCTTGAACTCACAGTCTCCAGAACTGTGAGAAAGTAAGTTCCAACTGTATAAGCCATGCAGTCTGCGGTATTTTGTTACGGTAGCCCAAACTGACTAACACAGTGGTTAACTCCAGCCAAAAGAAACGAAGCATTCACAGAACTGTCTACAGGCTGAAAAACAAGCCTGGAAAGAGGCACGACTCAGGTCCACCCAGAGAAAAGAACCAGGGGCTGAGCAGTTATCAGGGCACGACTGCTATGATAAGGAAATTCCAACTGTTTCTCTCAGTTTTCCATCACTCACTTAAATGCCGAGTCCCAGGAGGATGTGACTGATTATGTGAGCCTAGGGCATGTGTTACCCTGGCTCTACCAGGATATGGAGAAAAAGAAGCTTGGCCTTTCATAACAGCTTGCTACTGTGGATTATCCCAAGATATCACAGTGGGGAAGGGTCTTGATTCAAAAGAAATTCAAGATGTCTCTAGAAAGGGAGAATAGATGCTAGACTAAAAATTTTTACTACCCACTGCACAAGCTATCATTACAAATTCCTGATAGGCTCACCATTCTCCTGGCATGCATATCACACATATGTGGGGTGGATTTCTGTGCCCTAGATTCAGAAATAATGTATCCTAGAGAAGGGCAATAATGTATCCTGTCCACAGGGCAGGACATCTCTGAACTCCAGGTCTGTACACTGCCTGTCCCTGTAGCTAACTTCCTGAAGAGTCAAGACTAGATGGTACTTGGAGATCCTTGAACAAAATGCCGAAGCTAAACAGAAATGCAGGAGACGCGGGTTCAATCCCTGAGTGGGGAAGATCCCTTGGAGAAGGAAATGGCAACCCACTCCAGTATGCTTGCCTGGGAAATTCCACAGACAGAGGAGCCTGACGGGCTACAGTCCATGGAGTCACAAAGAGTCAGACACGACTAAGCAACTGAGCAAACACTGTAGAGTACTATCACACGCTCAGTGGTTCCACGGTTTCAGCTCTGAACACCTGACTGCACAATGTGTATTGAACAGTTACCATGTCTCCCAGTTTTTGCTTTGAGTTTAACCCATACTGGCTTATTTTTCTCCCCACCAAAAGAGAGCCAGAAAAAGATACAGAGAGACAGTCTGACTAAAGAGGTCGGTAGCTAGACAGAGACAGACGACAAGAAACTGAAGGCGACCAAGAGGAAAGGGCTGGAAAGAGAGGTCAAGGAGATGGGTGAAGATCGGACAAACGGGAGAGGACAAAAGTGGGTGAGACGGGTGTCGTAAAAACTCACCCCGAATGTTATGAAAGTGTAAATGCTTCTAGAAGACAGGTCTCTAGATTCAAATTCCTCAAACACCAGGTCCTGAGACTCAGAGTTCAGAGGGTGATTGGGCAACTGTTTCCTCAGCTCTCCTCCCATCCTCTCAGCAGCCCCCAAGGCCACTTTGCCAAGGAATGATCGAGTGGGATGGAGACAGAAGCCCAGGGCTCTACCAAAGACGCCTCACACTGCACCGCAAAATATATGTGAGCCAGAGCTTGCTTTTCTGCAGTAAGAGGACTGGAGCGTCTGGTTCTGATTCGCTGCTGACTGAGTTTCTAAGAAACACTTTGTTTCAGGGTACTTCTCCTAGGTTCTCTGAGCTGTTTTGCAGGATCTTTCTGCCTCGATCCTAGTTTATTCTTTAAATTGTCCATAAAGTCAAAAGCTCAACAGTGAAGAAGAAAAAAGGTAGTGAAGAAGAAAAAAGGTAGTAATCAGAGTTCCTATCTTCTAACACCCTGAAAAACTGCAAAACTACACAAACGACATAAATACAAAACCACCAGCTGTAAATAAGCAACATATGAACGAGTAGGAAATTAGTACCAATTAATTGCGCCAGTGCCAATATCCAGGAAAAGCCCTGGATTAAGGTCTTAACTCTGCCACTTGACCTCAGACTAGTAATGACTTTTCTGGGCCTTAATTTTCTCATCCGTTCAGTGAGGCCTAGATTAAATGACCTACAAGGTGACTTGTCCCTCAAGGAGGATGTGTTCAGTGTTCGTAACGTGCTGAGTGAACCGAGTGGTGTGGAATTAGTGACGTTTTCTTCAAAGAGAGGATGTTTTCCACCTGTTTTCAGAACCTCCACAAGTTTCATTAGTCAAGTTCAATAAAGTCTTCTGTGCCCACCTAGAAGGCTTTCCCAGATGGTACAGTGGTAAAGAATCCACCTGCCAATGCAGGAGACATCAGAGGTGTGAGTTTGATCCCTGGGTCAGGAAGATCCCCTGGAAGAAGAAATGGCTACCCACTCTAGCATTCTAGCCTGGAAAATTCCATAGGCAGAGGAGCCTGGTGACTACAGTCCATGGAGCTGTGAAGAGACACAACTGAGTGACTGAGCACACTTCCACCCACTGCTGCTGCTGCTGCTAAGTCGCTTCAGTCATGTCCGACTCTGTGTGACCCCATAGACGGCAGCCACCAGGCTCCCCCATCCCTGGGATTCTCCAGGCAAGAACACTGGAGTGGGTTGCCATCCCTCCTAGAGGCCACACTTAATCCTTTTATCTCAGTCCAGAACTTAGCTTATTTCTTTTGTCACCTTTATAATCAGTTTGCCTTTCTTCAAGTGTCTTCCTCCTGATGTCCCCAGGGCTCCCCTCATAGCTCCGTGGGTAAAGAATCCGCCTGCAGTGCAGGAGATCCCAGTTCAATTCCTGGGTCAGGAAGATCCCCTGGAAAAGGGAACGGCTACCCCCCCCCAAGTATTCTTGGGCTTCCCTGGTGGCTCAGCTGGTAAAGAATCCTCCTGCGATGTGGGAGACCTGGGTTCAGCCCCGCGGTTGGGAAGATACCCTGGAGAAGGGAATGGCTACCCACTCCAGTATTCTGGCCTGGAGAATTCCATGGACTGTATAGTCCATGGGGTTGCAAAGAGTGGACACAACTGAGCGACCTTTCACTTTCACTTTGACGTCCCCAAGATGTCTCCCCTTCTGGTCCTCATCATGCTTTCTACCTCTCCTTCTCCAACAGTGCTCTCTGGTGTCTCTTCCACCCACCCTCCACTTGATACTAATGACTCCCTGATCTCAGTGCTTGACTTTTCTCTTCTTCTTCTACGTGTTCTATCTGGACAGTTGAATCTGTATCTATGGCTACAGATACCAACTGTACAGTTCCTTGTATTTATGTCTAATGGAGGTTCCTTTCCCAAATCCCAGATCCATATATCAACCACCATCTAGTAAGATAATATATTCCCAAATGCCTCAATTCATAACAGATTCAAAACTGGAACTCACTAGACCCCCATCCACAACCTTGCCCTTCCCCTAGCTCAGTGGATGGCGGCAGCATCTACACAGGCCCCTTGGAGTTACCAAAGCCTCCCCCTCACGTAATTGGCCAAGTCCTGTCATTCCACCTCCGACAACGTCTCCCAAGTCCAGCCCCTTGTCTTCATCCCCAAGGTCATATCCCAGCATTAGACACTAAGTCTTTCCCCCACTTCTTCCCCTTCCCTCTTCTCTCTCCTGATCACCCTAAATTCTTGCTCATCCAAACCAAAGACACCAGAGTAACATTTCTAATATAATCATGATCCCCTCACCCACCCTTCTTCATAGGTTGTCAAGCACTGACGAAATGAAACCTGAACTCACTGTCAGGCAAGCTCCATGCACAGCATTCATAACGTAGCAGCCCATTGTCTCTGCCTCCACGACAGCCAGCTATAGTGCAAGCACCGTGCTGGGTTTGACTGTGCCCCTTTCATCTTTATACGCCTGGTGCTCAACACAACGCCTGAACTCAGGGGCTAAGAAACCACTGGTGACCTCAGTAAATGAGTGAACCAATACCTCAAATTATCAAAATTTCCCCTTTATAGAGTATTTATTATTGTCTATGCCTTTAAGAGACCATACTAAAATAACAAAAATAAAGTAAGATAAAAGTTTTACCTTAGCATTTTAAATTAGTAAGACCTTAAGTGAGCATCTAACTCCGTGGTGCTCAACCCTGGGGGCACATTAGAATCACCCAAAGAGATTATTTTTTTAAAATAGCTTCAACCCAAACTCATGAGATCAGAATGTGGGGACTCAGAAAGAATGTGGGGACTCTGAGTAGACGTTGTGTTTACTGTAGCTATTTAACTGCTTTCTTTGGAAAAAACACAAATGAGCCAACCTTCATGAAAAAGCTTCGCATCACAAGAGCCCCACAAAGAGCATGAAGAGAGAACCTGTCAAGGGAGAAGCCACATTGCCCAGCTCCAGACACTGTTCCAGTTATCCCAGGAATTAGCTCATTCCTCTCTCCTTTTTATGATTCGCTCCCTTAGCTGTTGGGCCATGTCCCTGACTATCTCTGATTGGTTTACATGAAAGCAGCATTTTTCATTCAAGAAGAGGCAGAGTCCTCCCTTTTCCTTCCCTGCCAGTAGGTTTAGCTGTTTCCTACTCTGTAAAACCCCCTCAGCCAGGGAGTCTAGTTGGTCCTGTAACAAAAACTACAGCAATGATAGCGATTAGGGATAGAGGCCAGGGTTGACAATGAAAATCCATTGATGTTTCGATAGCTGGATCCTCAAGCTTCTGCCATGTGTTGACCAGCCAGCTGCCAGAGTGTGGCTGGAACAAGGCTGAAGAATCCTCAAGTTTCTGCCATGCGTGGACTATGCAGCTTCCAGAGTGACTAGAGCAGAGCTCAGCGTCCTGCATCCTCTCACCTGAGAGCTGGAACCTGACTTTGAGGAGGTTTGGGGGTTCCAAACTGCTTTCCAGGTGTCCTCATCACAGGAAGTTAGCCTTCTTGACTCTGGTGTGGTGGATCCAAGGGATGACACCTATAACTTTAACAGCAGTAAAGGTTGCCAGGATGACCAGGTGA
Organism: Madoqua kirkii; assembly: GCA_006408675.1. Classification (NCBI taxonomy): domain Eukaryota; kingdom Metazoa; phylum Chordata; class Mammalia; order Artiodactyla; family Bovidae; genus Madoqua; species Madoqua kirkii. The sequence goes on along the minus strand of SJYC01044614.1, from coordinate 12,743 downwards.
GCACCTGTCCAAACTGGCTGAAAAGGGTTTTTCCCCTAATCTTTACCCATACCTCATCTCCTGGCTGATAGGGATGAACCCAACTGCCCAAAGGAATGGAGGTCTTTCTAAGGTTTCTCAGGCAATATGGCAGAAGACTTTTCCAGGGCCTGGAGGTGTGAGGACATCTCCAGTTCAGCTAGGTATTGGTGGTCTCCCTTGAGCTTTTTTTAATCACTGGGGGTGGTCTCCCATATATCTCAAAGGGAGAATAGCCTGAGGACCTCAGGGTGCATTTATGGAGGGAGATGAGAGTCCACAGAATGATGAGGCAGCTTGTTCTAGCATTGTCTGGGTGTTGGCCTACTACTTGGAGAAAAAAACTTAACAAGAAAGTTGAAGATATATGCCCAAAGATTAATGGACATAGGAAAGCTGCTGAGGGGCTAGCCAGGAGAACCAAGTCCAGACATTGATTCGTGACATGAGTATTTCTCTAGGTATGAGAAGATGCAAGAATTTGGACAAAAGATTTGCAAGAATCTTTACCTGAAAACATCTGACCATCTGAAGAGCTGTTTTTCCAGGTTTTATTCCAGGTTTTTCCCAGAGCACAGAGTGCCTTATTTTTTGTCTCTACCCTGAACTCCTCTCAGGGGGGTGCTGAAAGCTAACATCTTATAGTGGTCATGATTTAATCTTTGTGGAGGCAGCTGGCAAGGGCCAACTTCCCGTCAGCAGGGCCGCTTTATAGCCACATATTTGACCATGTTTGGGCGGCATTTCATGGTCATTGTGTCCCACACTGCTGGAAAGGCTCATTCCCAGGTCTAACAAAGATTCCACTGACAGGCCACTCAATGTGTTGTCACTAGACAGGCCTTGTAAGTAGCAAAAGTCTCTGGACCATACCTGTCTTACTAGCTTCTTGGTCCAGGAAAATTTTTCCTCTTGTTGCTTCTTCTCATATCTAGAGTTACATTATGACAATTATTGATCTGACTGGAACTGTATGTCAGCATATTATCACAGGTTCAGTCACAGATTTGGTAACATAAGAAATAATCTTCTGAAAACAAGCTACATAGAAATAATATAGCTAGCAGTTATTTCCTCTTGTTGCTTCTTCTCATATCTAGAGTTACATTATGACAATTATTGATCTGACTGGAACTGTATGTCAGCATATTATCACAGGTTCAGTCACAGATTTGGTAACATAAGAAATAATCTTCTGAAAACAAGCTACATAGAAAATAATATAGCTAGCAGTTATTAGTAAGGTCCCAAGCAAGAATTTAAGTCAAGAACTTTCACTGGGTATAGCCTGGTATATCCCAGGTCATCTGACTCAGTTAAATGATTATAGCCAAGTGTTAATCTCCTGGTTGTACATCATGGAGCATCTGACCTTTATCCAAAGATTGGTTACTGAGATAAGCTTTAGAAACAATCTTACAGTGCCCTTTTTAATAACTTAATTAAAACTTTTAGCAATATAACATAACAAGGAACTATCTTGGAAGTGAGTCTTAGTAAGCACAGACCTTAATTAATAAAACTAGTACTTAATATTCAGTGAAACATAATTTTTTCTCTTTGAAGAACTCATTGTGTGGGCATTAACACTGTAGCCAGGGCAGGCTTTAACCCACCAAATAACCTCCCTGTCAGGGAGCCAGGAAAAGCCAAGCAGTTGTCTTGGATTTCCCATAGTGCTGGTTCCTTGATTTTTAACTGTTGTTTGTCCATTTTTAACTTCCTGATTTAGGAGCAGACTATTGCCATGTTTTAAGGACATCAGGATAGCAAAAGTCTAACCATGAGGGGTTATTTTCTATAGAAGCAGAATGAGCTTTGTCTACATGTATCATAATCTTAAATAATGTTTATTTATTTTACCAAAGTAACAAAAAGGTTTTAAAAAAATATATAAATCACTTAAAGGCAAAGAAATTCATAACCTGTTATCAAAAGCTGCATTCTAAGAAAACTTTGTTCTCTAAACAGAAAGAAGACCAAATTCCAATCTGGTATCAGCTTACTGTTAACAACAAAATTTGCTTATCTGTTTAATCTTAGAAAGTCTTTTCCATAAATCTTGAAGAACTAGCAGTATTCTTCTGAAGGCATGAGAGTAAAACCATGGAAGGCATGTTTAAAATCTGATTTTATTGCAATTGACAAAGAAACCCAGTCATAACACTTTAATATGATAACTAGTTATAATTGACCATATTTTGTCAGGGCATATCAGATCTATATGAATTTCACATAATTTTAGGATGTCTATATTAGTAACATCAGCCATTCAGTATAACCTGAAGAGATTTATCACCCCTTCAATAGCACTTCTCAGGTAATTTAACATATCCAATGAACCCAGGTAGACTCTTTGGGATGTCTCAGGGGCCTTCTGAAGCATCCCAAAGTTATCTAGAAGTCAAGTTATTTAGGAAGTTTTGTCAATAAATATCAAAAGGGTTTACAATACTCAATCAGGTAGGATCATATAATTCTCTATAAAATAATAGTTATTTACTTAGCCAAAGGTAACAAAAGATTTCAAAGGTAAATATAGAACAGATCAATTAAGAGGTAAAGAAACTTAAATCTATTATTAAAAGCAGATCAACATCTGAAGAAAGTATGTCCGCTTAACAGAGAGAAAGGCAAAATTTAAGTTTTGTACCAGCTTACTTTAAACTCATTTAGGTAAACTTAATTAAATTTATTTTAAACTTAATCCTGCTGCTGGTGCTGCTGCTGCTGCTAAATCGCTTCAGTCATGTCCAGCTCTGCGCAGTCCCATAGACAGCAGCCCAACAGGCTCCCCTGTCCCTGAGATTCTCCAGTGCATGAAAGTGAAAGTGAAGTCGCTCAGTCGTGTCCAACTCTGAGCGACTCCATGGACTGTAGCCCACCAGGCTTCTCCATCCATGGGATTTTCCAGGCAAGAGTACTGGAGTGGGGTGCCATCGCCTTCTCCGAGTCAGTCCTTCCTAACCATGCACAAAACTTTTTTAGGGTCCACTTTCCACAGACTCTTTAATCACTTTCTGTAACAGCCACCTGTAGTCAGACCTACTTTGTTTTCCCTTTATAAAGTGTAATTTTATTTTTTATGTTTTTTATTAAAAACATACATTCTACTTCCTATATGATTAGCAAACAACCATTAATACTAGATATTTAATATTGAACATTTCCTAGTTTACGTGAATCTGAAATCTATTTAGGTTAATTTTTTTTTTTTTTTGGTATTTAGAATTGCCTCATTTGTAAGCATTTACTTTTTAGGTCAATTAAAGTAGAACTCATTTCAACTTCAACAATATTATTGGAAAAAAAACAAAAGATATACACTGAGACATACATAAATCCAGACAGACAGACTGGCAGAGATCGTACTGCTTTCTGTTTGAGATTTAAAATATCTCTTTCCCATTTTTTTTCTTTGCTTGAAGTTCTAATTCATTTTAATAAGAGAGCATTCTTTTGCACAGGTAAAAAGTCACACTTGTTGCATTACCAATCTTATTTCAATAAAATTCCATGTTTCTTTAATTAATAAATTTTTATTGAAATATAGTTGATTTACAATGTTGTGTTAGTTTCAGGGGTACAGCACATTGATTCAGGTACTTGTTGGTTATCCATTTTATATATAGTGCAAAGTGTATGTTAATCCAAACCTCTTAACTTATTCCTCCCCTCCCTTTCCCATTTGGTAATGGTAAATTTGTTTTCTGTGTGTGAGTCTCTTTCTGTTTGAAAATGAGTTCATTTGTATCTTTTTTATAAGATTCTGCGTTTAAGCAGTAGTATATGGTATTTGTCTTTGTCTGGTTTACTTCACTTAGTACAGTAATCTCTAGGTCCACCCATGTTGCTGCAAAATACCATTATTTTAGTCTTTTTTATGGCTGAGTAATATTTTGTTGTACAAATACACTGTATCTGCTTTATCCAGTCATCTTTTGATGGAAATGTAGGTCATATGCATGGATGGCTTTTGTAAGCAGTGATGCAGTGAGCTTTGGAGTGCATCTATCTTTTTTGAATCATGGTTTTCTACAGATACATGCCCAGGAGTGGGATTGTGGGATTATATGGTAACTCTATTTTTAGTTTTTTAATGAACCTCCATACTGTTCTCCAGAGTGGCTGCACTATTATAATTTATATTCCCACGAACAGTGTAGGAGGGCTCCTTATTCTCCACACTCTCTCCAGCACTTATTACCTATATAGATTTTTCTTTATGATGGCCACTCTAATCAGGGGAAACTGGGTCTTGTTCTGATGGGCAGGGCCATGTTCAGTAAATCTTTAATCCAATTTTCTGTTGATGGGCGGGGCTGTGTTCCCTCTCTGTTGTTTGACCTGAGGCCAAACTATGATCTAGGAGAAGGCAATGGCACCCCACTCCAGTACTCTTGCTTGGAAAATCCCATGGACGGAGGAGCCTGGTAGGCTGCAGTCCATGGGGGTCGCTAAGAGTCAGACACCCCTGAGCAACTTCACTTTGACTTTTCACTTTCATGCACTGGAGAAGGAAATGGCAACCCACTCCAGTGATCTTGCCTGGAGAATCCCAGGGACAGGGGAGCCTAGTGGGCTGCAGTCTATGGGGTCGCACAGAGTCGGACACGACTGAAGGGACTTAGCAGCAGCAGCAGCAGCAAACTATGGTGGAGGCAATGGAGATAATGGCGACCTCCTTCAAAAGGTCCCGGTGCACGCACTGCTGCACTCAGTGTCCCCAACCCTGCAGCAGGCCACCATCAACCCACTCCTCCACTGGAGACTTCTGGACACTCACAGGCAAGTCTGGGTCAGTCTCTTGTGCGGTCACTGCTCCTTTCTCCTAAGTCCTGGTGCACACAAGGTTCTGTTTGTACCCTCCAAGAGTCTGTTTCTGCAGTCCTATGTAAGTTCTGGCGGCTCTATGGTGGGGTTAATGGTGACCTCCTGCAAGAGAGCTTATGCCATACCCAGGTCTACTGCACCCAGAGCCCTTGCCCCTGCAGCATACCACTGCTGACCAGTACGTCCTCAGGAGATACTCAAACACAGTTCTGTCTGTTTCTGTGGAGTCTCTGGGTTCTGGTACACACAGGGTATGTTTGAGCCCTCTGAGCGTCTCTGGCAGGTATGGGGTTTGATCCCTGGATGGGAAGAGCCCCTGGAGAAGGAAATAGCAACCCACTCCAGTATTCCTGCCTGGGAAATCCTGTGGAAAGAGGAACTTGGTGGGCTACAGTCCATGAGGTCTTAAAGAATAGGACATGATTGAGCGACTAAGCACACACACACGTTCTCATTAGAGTGAGCTGATAACTCATAGTTTTGGCTCTTGTTTCTCTAATAATTAGCAAACTTGAGCATTTTCTTCATGTGCCTGTTGGCCGTTTGTTTGTCTTTGGATAAATATCTATTTAGATCTCCCACAGAAAAATCAAAGAAGCTAAAGTGAAGAGGAGAGCACGAAAGACTTCACAATTGTAAATTACTATGTCTCATACGAACAGTTGACTCATTGGAAAAGACTCTGAAGCTGGGAGGGACTGGGGGCAGGAGGAGAAAGGAATAACGGAGGATCAGATGGCTGGATGGCATCACCAACTTGATGGACATGAGTTTGGGTAAACTCCGGGAGCTGGTGATGGACAGGAAGGCCTGGCATGCTGCGATTCATGGTCTTGCAAAGAGTCGGACATGACTGAGCAACTGAACTGAACTGAACTGATGCTAGAAGTTTCACAGAACTCCCTCTCTCTGAAGTTAAAAGAATGCTAAACTAAAAGTATGTTAGTCAAATATTTTACATTTTGGGGGAGGAGAGAAGTTAGCCTGTCCTTTTCTCCAGGATCTTTAATGAAAGTGATAGAATTGTTAACCTTTTTTGAGCAATTCCTATTGCCAATCATTGTTGCAAGTTCTGATATGTTAGCTCATTTAACTCCCAGAACAACACTGCATCAAAAAGACATTGTTCCTCTGGTTTTACAGATGAGGAAACTAAGATACTGAGAGTTTGAACAATATTCCCACAATCACATAGCTGAGGGAAGAAGAGAGACCTCAGATCAAATTGGTCAAGATCTTTTTTCCTAGCATTCCCAAGATGCTTTTTCTACCTTAGAAACATTTTCAAAGCTCTCTGTACTGTGCTTAGTCACTCAGTCATGTCTGACTCTTTGTGACCCCATGGACTGTAGCCCACCAATCTCCTCTGTCCATGGAAATTCTCCAGGCAAGAATAGTGGGGTGAGTTGCCATGCCCGCCTCCAGGGGATCTTCCCAACCCAGGGATAGAACCCAGGTCTCCTGCATTGCAGGCAGATTCTTTATCATCTGAACTACCAGGGAAGCCTCTCATTTGCTTTATTTTTAAAAAACTAAGCATTAGTGGGACTATCTTGATATGTCCTTTCAAAATCCATACACCTTTTATAACAGTCCCCATCATCACATCAGCCTCTTTTGTGATGTTTAAGGATGACTCATTTCAAATAGTGAAAGCTAGGTCACCTTGTCAATTACACTTAAGAGTGTTTACTCTGCCCAAAGAACCACATCTGAGAGAATAAGAGAAGGGACAGGATTTTTCTTAATTGCATATATAACTTACATATATGTAGTGTCCCCTGGAGAAGGAAATGGCAATCCACTCCAGCACTCTTGCCTGGAAAATCCCATGGACAGAGGAGCCTGATAGGCTACAGTCCATGGGGTCGCAAAGAGTTGGACACGACTGAGCAACTTCACTTCACTTCTTCAGTGTCCCTGTCCTTCTAGGTGCTTACAATCTATTTATCAACGAATTTCTTTTTTAAAAAAATCAATACAGTATTGTAAAGCAAAATAAAGTAAAAATAAAAATAAATGAAACAAAATGTCATGTAAAAAAAATCAGATTTTCTGCTATCCTCAGAGAAAAGCAGAAGTTACTCTCTTCTCTGTTAATAAGGATTTGATGGGGTGTGGACTGTTCTTTATCAGCCACAGTTAGATATCAGTCATGGTCAGGATGCACAGTTAGACAGGTATCAGGCCAAAACATATTTGATTTGCTTGTTCAAAATTCTTATAATCATTCTAAGACATTTCTCAAATTAGACAGTTATTTTGACAAGCCATTTGACTAACTGTCTCTTCAAACATAGTGTTTTCTCTTTACACAGAGATGACGTCATTGACCCAACATTGGTAACAACTCTGAACCAGACTTTCAAAGGGACCCATCCATTTATGACCAGAGATCCCTGAAAGCAGGGACCTCTTTCTGGGAGTTGGCAGACCTCTTAAGTTCAGAGGCTGACTGGCCAATCTATGACCTTTCAGGGAAGGTCATGTCCTGCAAATCTCTGTAAACTGTCATTTGTCTATGCAAACTCTTTTCAATCAAAGGACTTCAGAAATCCCTGTCCTGTGATGAAGCATTTCTTAGATAGGATGGCTTCTAGTAGATATCACACAGTACGGAAAACAGAGATCTTAATTCCTACTTTGAAAATTCACAAAAATTTCCACGTATTTGCAAGAAAAAAAAGAGTTCCAGTACCTATTATAATCCCAAATGGTATTAAACACAAGGAGAGACAAATAGCTGAACCATCAAGCTTTGTTACTGCTATCTTTATAAACTCAGGAAACCCTGAATAAAGTTTGAAGTCATAGCTTTTTTTTTATCTCTACACACCCACACCCAGGCTCACACACATGCACACACACACACACTTTGCATACATTCCCATTCCCTCTTCTGACTTACATTAAATTCAGATACAAACTTGAAGTGGCAATGCCAGCAAAATATTGAAAATTATGAGCCCACAGAACTCTGATTTTATTATTACTATATTTTATTACATTTATTCACATTTCATGCTTGTTTTAAAAAGCTAATATCAATGCTAGTTGTCTCTATTAACTTAGACGTGGGGGACAATTTGCTATGATTAGAAAAAAAATGAGGCTTCTCAGGGCCTTTTAGACATGATTCACAGATCAATTTGCTTTTGTTGTTCCCCTGTTATCATTTAATGGACCAGGGTCCCAAGTAATCACTGTGAAGGGTTTTTAGAGCTAAATCTCCCCTGAACTCTGCCTGCCCAGATACCACAGACACGCAGGTGACATTCCTAAGAGGAAAACAGCGCCAAATCCCCATCCTAGCATTGATGGTTCCATCTACCTAGCAGAGATAAACCCCCATAATGATTCCATCTCTGCCAGAAGATGAGACAAGATGGAAATATGCTTCCCCCAGTCTCTTTAACCAAATCATGTTTAGAATCTGAACCCCACTCCAGTACTCTTGCCTGGAAAATCCCATGGATGGAGGAGCCTGGTAGGCTGCAGTCCATGCTAAGGGTCAGACACGACTGAGCAACTTCATTTTCACTTTTCACTTTCATGCATTGGAGAAGGAAATAGCAGCCCACTCCAGTGTTCTTGCCTGGAGAATCCCAGGGACGGAGGAGCCTGGTGGGCCGTCTATGAGGTCGCATAGAGTTGGACACAACTGAAGTGACTTAGCAGCAACCTGTCTAAAATCCAGAGATGAAGTTATTTATGTTGCTGAAAAATATCAACATCTACATGTTATATTTTTAAAATCTCAACTAAACTGTAATCTCAATCTCTTGCTTTCTATTTATGGTCCCGTCCCATCTCAGAGCTTCCTACATTCAGGAATCAGCTCACAAGAGACACTTACTGCTCAATGAATTAATCTAAAGGTCAAGTGAACATGTCTTCATTACTTCCCTAGTCGGAATCTTTCCTTCCTACACACCACCACCACCACCACCACCACCCAGATGCACTGTTCATGTTCCAGGTTTCTGGCCTTTTTCCTTTTGGTCAATGTATCTAATATCACAATTTATACAGAAGCTAGTAGATGACAGAAGCTCAACAGAACTCTGTCCCCCTATGAATCAAGGTAACCAGCCATCACTATACTGTTCTCACAGACATAAACAAAAAATCTTTCAAACCAATGTCTGTTTCTTTTCATCCAATTTTCCAGAGACACCCACTGCTTTCAGGGGTACTTTAGGTATTCCACAAAAACTATTGGCCAAGAAATAATGAAAAAGTACTGTAGCTTGAGAATATCTCATAGTCCACCTTTCTGATTTTACAGATAAATAAACTGAGGCTCAGGAGAGACAAAGGACTAGGAAGAAAATCAGAAAGTTCTTCGGGATCTACACAAGAAGACCATACACAAAAACTACAAATGGTCTTGGAATAAATGTGAGGCCATAGATTCACAGACTTTACAACCTTGGGTTGGTAGGTACATAAAGAACTTTGAGGATCCTTGTATCCTCCTGTGAATGTACCCCTCCCTGATAGCCCACACAAAGCAGCCTGATCCTGTGTTGGCCGCCGTGGAGAATGTTAGTGTTCTCCGCAGAACTCTAGCTTCCTGTTTAAGGATGTCTAGTAAATCCTTGTCTGTAGTAGAAAATAACTGAAAATAACCCAGATGTCTATCCACAGATAATGAAATATTTTACAGCAATAAAAAAGAATAAAGAAACACTTTAGGACTAAAAAATGATTGTCTCCAAGTTACAGTCATATTAAAAACAGAAAATCGGATGATGCATCTCTAGTATACATGCGTGAAATATCTCTAGGAAGCCATAGAGAAGGAAATATAGTGCCTTGTAGAAAGGGGAGACCTCTTATTTCTTTGAAATAAAAAAGCCCCAGTTTCCAAATCTGCCTTGGATTTTTAGTTTAGGATCTGTGAGTCTTTTAAAGTCTATAATTTGTTTTCTCTTTGTTCTCCACTCTTCCCTCAATTTCCCTTCCTTGACAAAAAGAACTATCTGTCCTTTCATTTGATTTTATAATAAACTTGCTGTTGGCTTTAAGTTCAATTGCCCAAGTTCATAGGATCCAATAAAGCCAGGCCCTGAAGACAGCTGATTCTTGAAGTTTTAAACACTCAGCTTTCACATCGCTGGCGCCCTCACATCCTCGTCTCAGGCTGCCAGACCCTTCTCTGAGTGCCCTAGCCAAGTGCACCATGGTCCCCGGTGGTCGTGTCTGAGCCACTCTTTCAGAGACAATCACAAGGATCCATTGCTTCCCAGCCTTCTGACACCCAGTCAGAATGTATTCCATATCTTTCAAACTAAAACTTCCTTCTTCAGCTAATCACATCCCAAGAGCAACTGAGATCTTTAATTTATAGACAATCATTCAGTAAGAATTAGTGTAACTGAAAGTATACTACTGTTGCTAAAAGTGGATTATATTTCATACTTTATGATCCGATAACTTGGTAGAAAGGAGGGGTTCTGCTGGGAATCTCACCCTGCAGTGCCCCCTACTGGTCATGTTAGAGGTTGAGGGAATGGAAGGAATGGCAGTGACTTTCTAAACGCCGCTGAGGGAATAATTATGTGGTAGGGTTAGGGGTTTTTCCTATGTGCCCTTCAAATTGGGTATCATTTTGGTATATATACCATCCTGGTTACCAGCTTATACAGAATACCTATGAGTCACACTGGTGATGACCCAGTGTTAATAGAAGAGACAGGTACTTCAAACCATGGGCGGGAGAACAAAAACAGAACTCCAGGGAAAGAAACAAGGTGCCTCGCATCTTCTTTAGAGCTTGTCCTCTCCTTGTCCCCCACCCAGACAGGGTGGCCACAACAAGACAGAACGCTGGTTTTATCTGCCAAAACCTCTATGCTGAGATTCCCCTTGGACTTTTTTCCCTCCATGAAATTTTCCTTTCCTTTTAATTGTACTAGGTTTGCATTTGCAAACTAGTCCTTGAACCAGACTAGCTTTCTCTAGCAACTTAGTTCTGGTTTAGTTGGGGAAGAGAGCTTTAAGACTTGTGTTGAGGATTCTGGGCTAAGTATATGGAGGGAGGCCCTGAGGTCCAGGGACTTCTAGGTATCCAGGGGCAGCAGAAGGACTTTGAAAGAATTCTGTTTATAGCACATGGTTATGAATATTTAACCTTACCCTGGTGAAAAAGTTCAGATGGGACCCTTCCCATCTCTGAATGTGGACCGTGCCTCAAAGTTTAGAAAACAGATGCCAAGACCACCCTGTAGGATTTATAAGTTGGTGGCCAAAAATATTATTCTTCCAAGGGAACACATTACCCACCTCCAAACAATAGAAAAAGCAGTGTATGTAACAACTGTAAATATTTATGCGCCCAACATAGGAGCACCTCAATACATAAGGCAAACACTAACAGGCATGAGGGAGAAGGCAATGGCACGCCACTCTGGTACTCTTGCCTAGAAAAATCCCATGGATAGAGGAGACTGGTAGGCTGCAGTCCATGGTAAGAGTCGGCATGACTAAGCAACTTCCCTTTCACTTTTCACTTTCATGCATTGGAGAGTGAAACGGCAACCCACTCCAGTGTTGTTGCCTGGAGAATCTCAGGGACGGGGGAGCCTGGTCGGCTGCCCGTCTATGGGGTCACACAGGGTCAGACACAACTGAAATGACTTAGCAGCAACAGGCATAAGAAGGGAAGTTGACAGTAACACAACAACGTTAGGGGACTTAACACTCCATTTACACCAATGGACAGACCATCGAGACAGAAAATTAATAAGAAAATACAAGTTTACATGACACATTAGACCATATGAACCTAACTGACACCTTCGGGACATTCCATCCAAATGCAGAAGAATACGCTTTCTTCCTAAGTACACATGGAACATTCCCTAGATAGAGCACATCTTGGGTCACAAATCAAGCCTCAGTAAAAATTTAAGAAAACTGAAATACCAGGCATCTTTTCTGACCACAACACTATGAGATTAGATATCAATTATAGGGAAAAAATTGTAAAAAAAAAAGAAAGAAAGAAAGAAAGAAAACACAAACACAGGGAGATTAAACAACATGTTCCTAAATAATAAACAGGTTACTGAAGAAATAAAAGGGGAAACCAAAAAATTCCTAGAAACAAATGACAATGAAAACATGATGACTCAAAACCTATGGGATGCAGCAAACGCAGTTCTAAGAGGGAAGTATGTAGAAATACAGTCCTACCTCAAGAAACAAGAAAAACATCAGATAGACAACCTAACTTAAACCTAAAACAACTGGATAAGAACAAAAAAAGCCTGAAGTTGGTAGAAGAAAAGAAATCATAAAGATCAGAGCAGGAATGAAGGAAACAATTGTAAAGATTAATAAAACTAAAACCTGGTTCTTCGAAAAGATAAACTTGACAATTAGCCAGGCTCCTCAACAAAAAAAAGGGAGAAGAATCAAGTCAATAAAATCAGAAATGAAAAAGGAGACGTTACAATAAAAAACATAGAAATACACAGGATCATGAGAAACTATTTGTTGTTGTTCAGTCACTCAGTCATGTTTAACTCTTTGTGACCCCCATGGACTGCAGCATACCAGGCTGTTCTTCACTGTCTCCCAGAGATTGCTCAAACTCATGCTAATTGAGTCAAGGATGTTATCCAACAATCTCATCTTCTATCTTTTATTGTGCCCATCTTTGCATGAAATGTTCCCTTGGTAATTCTAATCTTCTTTAGGAGATCTCTAGCCTTTCCTGTGCTATTGTCTCCCTCTATTTCTTCGCATTGTTTACTAAGAAAGTGAAGTCACTCAGTCATGTCAGACTCTTTGAGACCCCGTGGGCTATAGCCCACCATGCTCCTATGTCCATGAGATTTTCCAGGCAAGAGTACTGGAGTGGGTTGCCATTTCCTTCTCCAGAG
>SJYC01044613.1:0-11491 GCA_006408675.1 Madoqua kirkii | reverse complement strand
TCAGGGACGGGGGAGCCTGGTGGGCTGCCGTCTGTGGGGTCGCTCAGAGTCGGACACAGCTGAAGTACCTGAGCAGCGGCAATCCATAAATGCAATCTACTAGCCGAGCCCACGAGTCAAGAATGCCCTTTTAAGACTCCCCAGAAATATTGGTTTTCCTGTGCCTTCTTAAATTCCCTAAAATACTCTTCTTAAAACTTGATCATCTTCAGCTACTTAAAGACAATAAGAAGTTTCCTTTCACCTTATCCGGCTCTGGTCTCTAATTCACTTCCTCTCTGCTGAGAGCTTGCCTGTCCGTCACTGGCTCATTTCACTGCATGGGCACACATGATGCCCTGGATGCTGTGTTTATCTACCACCCACAGCAAGCTGGAGCTGTTCCTCAAAGCCGAAATGGGGCTTGTTCACATTAACAAATCCAATCCCAGCACATGTTCCCATAACAAGGGCATCTGACTAATTAAACATCATGATATACTATTTTTAATTATTTAGGTCACATTTTCTCAAACAGTATGGCAGATCTCAGTAGATCAGATTATTAGCCAGAGTCCCTCTTCTCTTTCAGCAAAAGGAAGGAGGAATGGAAGGGGAGGAAGGAAATGACAAGGAGAAAGGAAAACAGAAACTGTCCAAAGAAGTAACAGAAAAACAAAGAAAGACAGGAAGAAGATGTAACTCTCCCCCACTTTCTAGTCCTTCCATTCACCACTTCCCAGCCCTCAGCCCAGTTGGGTAAGACACTTGTTTCTGTCCCTCAGCTTCAGGGTTCTGAAGCCTGGCTTCTTACTTCACGTATGAGCCCAACCTCCTCTCCATAGGGATGGGAAGGTCTTCTTACCTGTCCTCCAGTTCCAGCTCTGCGGACCTTCCATCCACAGATTCTCCCACTACCCCAGGGGAGGGCAGCATCCTCCAGGCTTTGGTCCCTTAGAATGTCATCCTGGTATCCCCGCCTGTGTTCGCCCAGGAGGCATTGATTCAGGGGGTGAGTCTGTTCATGACACAGCACTGACTCCGCACAGTTCACCGTCCCGCTGTCCCACCAAGGCAGGTTCTCAGGGCGTTCCCTCTCCCCAGTTCATCCCAGCTGCTTTCTCTCTTTTTTTCTCATCTTACTTACTATAAACCTTGCTTCTACTCCTGTCTTCCAACCCCTCCAGCAGGAACGCATGGAGCTACCAAAAGAGATGAGGAAGACTTCTCCCCTAGAACCTTTGGAGGGAGTGCAATCCTGCTAACACCTTGATTTTAGACATCTAGACATCTGACCTCCAGAAATGTGAGAGAATAAATTTCCATTGTTTAACCCGCCAAGTCTGGGCAGTCTTAGGAAATTATTACTATACTTTAACCACCACCTATGGCACACCTCCTTACTGCATATATTAATAGGAGCATGTGAAGGAGACCCTCAACGGAGTGGACCCTAAGGACACAGAGGAGGGAATCAGGTTAAAGAGGAGAGCTGTGAAATGACAGGAGCTTGACTTGATTGATCCAATGGGCAGCCATAGGTTCTTGATTAAAGCATGTGTGTGTTTTTTTTTAAAGGTTCAACTAAAAATAACAGGCAGCATGGATAGAGGGGTATAAGCAGAGAGGGGTGGTTTCTGAAAGTCAGGATAGCATTGAGAGGTTTAGTTTTAAGAATCCAGACATTAGATAAAGACTGTGTCAGAGGAAGGACCAATGGGAATTAGTATACTAAACATAAAGAATTCCAACTAGATATCAACTAACAGAACAGGAAAAAGGTAACACCTCTGCCAAAACTGAGAATAATGGAAAGAAAAGCTAGCTCAAATGGCAGCTTAACCAGTGTCCATCTGAGTCCTGTACTTCATTGGCACAAAAACAGGCTGGCTGGATTTTCAGTGTCAGAGAGAGGAGTCAAGTATCTATCTCAGTTGTCCAAAAAAAAAAAAAAAAAAAAAAAACAAAGCTCTCTTAGTGAGTTTCTTAGTCATTTTCCATCCTGGCCTTCCACCACTCACCACTCCCATCACCTTACACCTGCAGTATCCCCTCTGCAGCTAGCAGTCCCTCTGACTGGGACATTCAGTAACTATGAGATAACCCTAGTTTGATCATGAAAAGCAGCTCTGATCCATGTGGCTGGTGACTAGACATACGTCACCTTAACAAGAGCCACACTGCAGGTATAAAGAAACTCGAACAGTCAGGATCCGAGAAAAAATGTAATTTACTCCACCTCTCTGTTAAGGAGATTTTCATGAGAACTTATATTCGGGGCCTGGAGAGGAGGGCGGTTGACATGAATGTCATTCAGTTGCAAGATGTTTTAGCCCAGTGAAATGGCTGTGAGAAGAAATGGGCTAGTAGACAGATGAGGAGGGAGGGGGTAGGCATGAGCACTACCCGTGTATGTTTATCAAACACATTTACTTGAAGCTAAATCATTTTTAACTGCAATTTTGTTTTTAAACATTGTTTTATTTATTTATTTATTATTTTGGCTGTGTCTGGGCCCCCTACATTGGGAGTGCAGAGGCTTAGCCACTGGACCACAAGGAAAGTCCTGTTTTAATTTTTCTGAACTTTGTGAAAAATGTGTGCTAGTCCAGTAATAACAAAAATTCATTAAGACAGCAATGAAGTAAAAGTTCTGGTATTGAATGAGACTTCAAATTCAGGTCAATCAAGGAGCTGCTTCAGAATTGATTGGGGTTGTGGGAGATCCCCTAGCTAACAGCATTAGTAGTAAGAATCAAGATAGAATGAGTTAATTCAATTCAGAAAAGTTTATTGGGAAACTTCTGTGGGCTAGACCTTCGTTGAGGTGCTGGACAGACTGTGGTAAATATGACAAACCAATCTCCCATCTCCTTAGGTGGCTCACCTAAAAGGTATGTTGGAAATGGGAGCAACAGAACTTCCCAATCCAGTCAAAAGATCTAAGTGTTGTTAGGCCCTTAAAGGTCAACAGGATGTATTCACACAAAAATAGTAACGAAATGTAAAGGATATAAAGGAAACTCTAACTTGCTCAGTTGCATTGCAGCAACATGAGCGAATAGTTCTTTCAGAGGTAGAGCTTTCTTCTTTAAAAAAGAAATCGAGGATCTTTGTGGTGATGGAAGAGTTCTGTTTCTTGATAATGGTGGTATTATAATACAAAAATGTACATATGTAACTGTGGAGGTGGGCCTGGAAACCCACTCCAGTGTTCTTGCCTGGAGAATCCTAGGGATGGAGGAGCCTGGCGGGCTGCAGTCCATGGGGTCGCACAGAGCCTAAGACGACTGAAGCAACTTAGCACGCACACACGCACACGTGATACAATTGCATAGAGCTTTTCACACACACACACACACACACACACAGCACATATAAAAATGGCGAAATCTGAAAAAGGTCTAATGGACTGTATCAATGTCAACCTCCTGGCTTGGTACTGTGCTCCAGTTAGGTAGCAGTACCTCTAGGGGAAACTGTACCACCAGAGAGACTGCTCTGCACTGTTTTTACACATTCCTATGAATCTGTAATTATTTCAAAATAAACAGTTTTTTAAGTATTAATAATCTGAGAGTAAAGAATGTTATGGTGACTCTGATCCACCCAGTGGAAGGTGGTCTGATTCTGGTCACTGTCAGAGTTCTCAGCACATCCCTAGTAGGAGGAAGGGTGATCCATGCAGCTTCCTAGAGTCCTAGAATTGAAGTCTCCTCTTTGGCAGCTCTTTTAACATTTCCCGGGATGCCCACACCAGAGGTACACATAACAAGCCATGGCAAACACTGGACTCTGGCTCAGGAAACTCTTCCAAAATGCCTCCCCATAGCTTGCTTAGAGCCTTTTCACACAACACACATGGTTCTTGGTTCTCTTGGCGTCTCACCTTGGCTCCTTCTCTGCTTACTTCCCAGGGCAGAGCTGGTAACCGTGCCCCAGACTCTTAGCACTAACCTAAGACTTCATGGAACAAGATTAAGGCATCACTCCTCAGTTCCTAACACTGATGTGTCTCCAAAAACAACAGCTGGGGCTGTGTGACCTGGAGCCCAGCATGCACGTGTGTTAGTGTTCAGTCGTGTCTGACTCCCATGGATTACAGCCCTCTAGACTCCCCTGTCCATGGAACTTTCCAGGCAAGAATACTGGAGTGGGTTGCCATTTCCTTCTCCAAAGAGTCTTCCCAATCCAGGTATTGAACCCGAGTCTCTTGTGTCTCCTGCATTGACAGGTGGGTTCTTTACCAGCTGAGCCACCAGGGAAGCCCCAACCTGAAGCCCAGAGGGACCAGTAATGCTCCCTAGTTCCCTATCACGCAATCTGATTAATTTCTTAAATTTCTTTGTTCTGGTTTTATGCTCATCTAGCAACAGTTGATCATAATTTGGACATTTAAGTGGATTTTCTCCCTTAAGTGGTCACATCTTCCCAATCCAAGTATTGAACCCGAGTCTCTTGTGTCTCCTGCATTGACAGGTGGGTTCTTTACCAGCTGAGCCACCAGGGAAGCCCCAACCTGAAGCCCAGAGGGACCAGTAATGCTCCCTAGTTCCCTATCACGCAATCTGATTAATTTCTTAAATTTCTTTGTTCTGGTTTTATGCTCATCTAGCAACAGTTGATCATAATTTGGACATTTAAGTGGATTTTCTCCCTTAAGTGGTCACTTTAGTGACCAGAGAAAATAATCAATGTTTATTATCATGGCTATTATATCTCTTATTATAAATAAGGCAATCTCCATTCTGGTTTCAGCGACAGTTAAGTCTATCCTTCAGTAGAATATAGTAGTTATAACTCCAGGATGCTTTTGAACTGTAGTGTTGGAGAAGACTCTTGAGAGTCCCTTGGACTGCAAGGAGATCCAATCAGTCAGTCCTAAAGGAAATTAGTCCTGAATATTCATTGGAAGGACTGATGCTGAAACTGAAACTCAGTATTTCAGCTACCTGATGCAAAGAACTGATTCACTGGAAAAGACCCTGATGCTGGGAAAGACTGAAGGCAGGAGGAGAAGGGAATGACAGAGGATGAGGTGGTTGGATGGCATCACTGACTTGATGGACATAAGTTTGAGCAAGCTCCGGGAGCTGGTGATGGACAGGGAAACTTGTCCTTGAGGTCGCAAAGAGTCGGACACAACTGAGCAACTGAACTGAACTCCAGGACCCAGCTTCTTGAGTTTGAATCCTTTACCTTCACCAGCTCTGGGACCCCAGACATGACCACTCACTTGCTATGGGACTTCAGGTAAGAACCTCATCTCTCTAAAGCACTTTTTGTTCCCTCATTTGTAAAGTGGGTGTAATAACAGAACTTCCCTCATAACAACTGCCAAAGCATTAACTGGAGTAATATATCTGAAGTACTTAGAACCACAGGCTTCCCCGCTGACTCAGTGGTAAAGAATCTGCCTGCCAATGCAGGAGATGCAGGTTCAATCCCTGGTTTGGGAAGATCCATTGGAGAAGGAAATGGCAACCTGCTCTAGTATTCTTGCCTGAGAAATCTCATGAACAGAGGAGCCCGATGGGCTACAGTCCATGGGGTCACAAAAAGGGTCGGCCACACCTTAGTAACTAAACAGGAACAACTTAGAACCATGCCTGCACACTGTAACGGTTCTGTAGTGGTTATCATTACGGCCTAGAAATTAATAAAATAAATGTTTTTACAGACTCTGTAATTATAAGAAATGAGTTACTCCTAAAGACTGACACACTAGCAGACCCAAGCTGAGAAATAAAACAGCCTCTGAGATGTCTCTCCCTTCCAAGGTCCTACAAAATTGGTCATTGGTCTGCCTGGTGATAAAGGACACAAACCAATGCTAAGTTTTGCCCTATAAAGTCAAAACCATTTGGCAAGTGACACAAGGCAGAGAACCATCTAGGAGTTCAGACACATCTGTTATCCTGCTGAGCCAGTTGACACACTAAACAAAAGGAGTTGCAAAGACAGCCCGTGTCATGGTACCTGAAAGAACCCCCAGTAGCACGGTTTTAAGAGCAAGTACTGCTTGACAAAGAACCACAGCAAATTAATACTTGTGTTGGCGTAGGGTTAGGCCAAGGGAAACTGTTGTAGGCTCTATCTATATGATAACAGATCCACTATTCAAGAAAAGTTGGCTGAGGAAACCAATAAATTAACTCAATTATCTTGCCAGTTTAGTATAAGATTTGGTTAACTTTGTGTTCAATTCGGTCAAAGTGTTAAACATGTTTTATTGTATTCCCAGCCTTTATCTTTAGCTCATTGCCAAAAAAATGAAAATGAAAGTTCACCCAGGGAAAGATACGAGAGTTAGACAGTGATTTACCCCATTTCATAAAATTACCAAGACAAGCTAAAACTTAGGTATGGAAAGAGCTTAGAAAGCCGAGGCACACTGCCTACCAGTGTTACTATAATTAGTGTTCCCCCAAAAGGTGAATTTGGCTAAGCTGCATAAGCAAAAACATACATTAAAGACCAGTCACAGAATAATTAATAAATACCAAAGAAACAGCTAAATCAGAGCAGGTAATCCAGGCAATTAGGAAGGGACAACTGGATGGAGCTGGTTCCTACTGATTCCCTCAAGGCAGCCAGGGAAGTGATACAGCTGTTTTCCTGGAAAGACATAAACAAGGCTGAAAACCTTTTTTGCTTTCCCTGTGGGGAGTCACCATGCCCATCAGAAGAGGTACAAACGCAAAAATCCTATGCAGTTAGCAAAATAAAACCAGAGATTTTTCAAAAAAGAATACAGTTCCAAGGATCGATGTCCATTCACAGAAGTGCTCCTAAGGGAGGCGGTTTGGAGAATAGATCCAGAGCATGAAAGCGTCCAATCATAAAAGCCAGTATAGCTAGGTGCTCACAGTGTGCAAGGCACTCTTCTTAAGCATTCCTGGGCATAGCTCATCTCATTCTCAGGAGAGCAGTGTGCTCAGCTCCACTTTACAGATAAGGAAACTGAGGCACAGAAAGATTATGTAACTTTCTCAAGATGCATAGCAATTAGGTAGCAAAGCTAGAATATTTTATCTGGGCAGTATGGCATCAGCATTTATTTGACTGAATATATATTCATTTATTTGCCTGAATACATATATACATATATTTGCTTGAATTATATTCAAGGCCAAAGTAAAGTGAAGTGGCTCAGTCGTGTCTGACTCTTTGGGACCCGCTGGACTGTAGCCTACCAGGCTTCTCCCTCCATGAGATTCTCCAGGCAAGAGTACTGGAGTGGGTTGCCATTTCCTTCTCCAGGGGATCTTCCCGACCCAGGGATCGAACCTGGGTCTCCAGCATTCCAGGCAGACGCTTTAACCTCTGAGCCACCAGGGAAGCCCTCAAGGCCAAAGAATCCCCTTAAATAATGCCCTATGGGGTCAAACGAGAGACAAAGGACTCTATCAAGTCCCCTCTGGCTTAAAAGTACCGCCAAGAGTGGGTATCAGCTTACATAAAGCCAGTATCTGTAAAGAGGCAGTCTTTAGGAGCTGTGGAGCAAACCCAATGACATCTTTAAAGAACTAGAAAAATGGGGGTCAGGGAAGAAATTGGTTCTGTGAAAAAACACTTAGCATGCATCGCTCACTTTCTTGAACCTTGGCAGCCTCCCCTACAGGCTGACCACATCCACAGCATTCCATGCCTGTGGGGCGAGACAGCAGCCGCTCTAGCTGCTTCCTGGCAGCTCATCTTTGCAACAAAGTTCAGAGTTACAAATGGACAGTAATGAAGTGCAACTCCCCACCCGCAGCCCTGCCAGGCCCTGTGAACTGTTTGCAGGTCCTAGAACGTGTCAGGCCCAGCGCCAGTTGGGCAAGGCCCTTCCTCCTGTTTCAGAGAGTTTTGAGGAAAAGGAAAAGGTGACAAAGTCTACTGGTGCACAGAAAAGATCTCATCTCAAAGACAAGCTATATCCACCTGAAAGGTGTAAAAACATTAATAACCAGAAACCTCAATTAAAGAGCAGGGGAAATTCCCATACCCTATAACGATAGCAGAGCCCAAGGGAGAAGACACTTTTCTCTCCATCGAGGACTCACCCAGTGAAGAGCCATGAACTCTTCATTTCCTCCAGCCCTCCCAACTTCCTCTTCCCCTCTATAAAAGTGTTCTCCCTCCCTCGCTATGCAGGGACCTGCTTGTGACTCACCATGTTTGTAGACTCTGACTCGCAATTCTTTGCCAATCCTGAATAAACCCATCTTTGCTGAAGAAATTTATTTCAGGTCTGCAAAGATAAAAGCAATTGGTATCAGTGAAAAGTGAAATAGTCTGAAAGCAGAGAACCAAAGACTAAGTATTCTCTCATGGAACAGTCAAACCTGGGCACAGACCAGAAAAAAAAAAAAACCCAGAATGGGTTAAACGGAGTTATTTACAGAAAGAAAAAAAAAATCTGTTTTAAAAATTCAAAGGTCTTATGCCCACCTGCAGTTAAAAACAGCTGAAATCTGAGAGTATGTTTGCAGAGGGAATTGACTGGAAAACCAGAGAAGTGTCCTCTGTTTGCTCAGAGTTCTTATTGGACTCCACTAAGGAAGATGGGGGGGCTTCCCAAGTGGTGTCAGCAATAAAGAACCTACTTGCCAATGCAAGATATAGATCACACGGATTCAATCCTGGGGTTGGAAAGATCCCCCGAAGAAAGAAATGGCAACCCACTCCAGTATCCTTGCCTGGAGACTCCCATGGACAGAGGAGCCTGGCAGGCTACAGTCCATGGGGTCGCAAAGAGTCGGACATGGCTGAAGTGACTTAGCACACACACAAGGAAGATGGAGGGCTTTATTGTGCCTTTATCCCAGGAAGCCTAGTGTCCTGAACAGAGAAGCGCTATATCATCCAAGCCATGAGGGGCTTCCAAGAAAAGATGGAACTGCAAAGGCAGAGCAGCCATTTCTCACTGGCTTAAACTCCCATAAAACCTTTGAAATGATGCAACACACAGGACGCACCAAGAAAGGCCCCACTGGGCTGGGATTGGAGAGTATTCTCTCCTTTTCCTTGTAATGATTCAAACACTGAGGGATGCCAGACAAAAATGAGGAAGCGGCGGGGGGAGGAAGGATCCTGATGGAGCTGTGTCTGCAACATATGGAATAAGTTATTGAAGAAAGTGGCTCTTACAGAATTTTTAAAAGTTGAGGAGGGGCGGCTTTGCTTCTTTTGGAGACAGAGAAGATTGAGGGTGTGGTGAAAAAATAGCAAAACGGGATTAAGATAAACCAAAAACAGAGGAGAAATATTGGGCCAGATGAACTTTCACCTTCCCTAAAATGATTTATGTGCTTATGTATAGCTAGACTGGACTTGATTTCTGGGGGTGGAAGTTGCTGGTGAACCTGCACGGATCCAGCATTTCTGCAGGGACTCTGGGCAGAGCTATAGTTGTACAGGCTGAGCTAACATCAAACGGTTGTGGTAAACAGGGTTAGTGTATAAGTGGACACACCACGACTAAGTCTTGACTTGAGCACCACACTCTGAGGAGAAGAAAATATGGAAGGGAGGGAGGGAGAGGGAGAAAGAGAAGAGAATTTGATTGTACAGAAATCACGTTGTACAGGTCATCAGATCTAACCAGGGGATTTCATAACTGCTTGGACCAGAGAAGGCTGGGCAGAATATACTGTTAGCACACAGCTGAACTAAATGTCAGAATATCTAAGTAACAATAGGAGCCAGGATCCCAGGGAGATGAGATGTAAAGTAGAGAAATCTTACTGGGAGTTGGGGAGTGGATAGGGAGAATGAAGACTTGCCAAGTTAAGGCCCAAGGAGTCAGTTGAATGCTGACTCTTAAGTTTTACTAAGGGTTGAGGTCCATGGAGGGCGTCCCAAGTGGCGCTGGTGGTAAAGAAACCAGCTGCCAAGTAGGAAATCTAACTAACAATAGGAGCCAGGATCCCAGGGAGATGAGATGTAAAGTAGAGAAATCTTACTGGGAGTTGGGGAGTGGATAGGGAGAATGAAGACTTGCCAAGTTAAGGCCCAAGGAGTCAGTTGAATGCTGACTCTTAAGTTTTACTAAGGGTTGAGGTCCATGGAGGGCGTCCCAAGTGGCGCTGGTGGTAAAGAAACCAGCTGCCAAGTAGGAGACGAGACGTGAGTTCAAGTCCTAGGTCAGAAAGATGCTCTGGAGGAGGGCACGGCAACCCGCTCCAGTATTCTTGCCAGGGGGAGTCCCATGGACAGACGAACCTGGCGGGCTGCAGTCCACAGGGTCACACAGAGTTGGAAACAACTGAAGCCACTGAGCACAGCACAGGATATAGACTACAGCAGATTATACTAGACGAGGGCATCACCTTCTGTACTAGGATAAATATTATTCAATGAAGCTTTTTTAGTGTTATTTATTATTTCATTTGCTTACGTTGCCTGCGCCAGGCTGTAGTTACAGCACGGGGGGATCTTTGATCTCTGTTGTGGCATGCGTTACCTCTGGCTGCAGCATTCGAACTTGCAGTTGCAGCGTGGGGCTCTAGCTCCCCAACCAGGGATCAAACCCTGCATTGGGAGCCCAGAGAATTAGCCCCTGGACCACCAGGGAAGTCCCTGTTCAATGAAACTTTTAATCCATGATGTGTGTGTATTTGTGTTTGTACACTGAGTTGTTTTATAAAATCCACATCATGTATATTTACCAAAAAAGTTTGAAACCACTGATAAGCAGAAGCTCCAGGAGAAACAGAGGACGGGGTAGAAAGAGTTGTAAAACTCATGAAAATTGGAGTTCTTAGCAAATTCCATGACAGTTACAATGCCTTCCTTAAAGAATAGATGCCCAAAGAAACAAAATAAGGTGCCCAAGGCTCCAGGGTTCAGGACAGTGCAGAAATGTATCTTCTATACTGTAAGGTCAAAATGCCTGACATTAAGCTTTTAATTGCTGAGGCATCCATTTCAGAGGCATCCATCTGTAATAAACATATTACCGGTTGTCTGACACAGCTACTAGCAAAAACTCAGGTACGTTAGACTGACCTCACCTATGCAGGTCCCTCTTTCAGAAAGCCCTGGGTCACCTGGATGGCTGACAGCTTGAGTGACCTTACTTCTCCCTTCTCGTGCCCCAGTTCTCCCTGTTACCCTTTAAAGTGGTCAATAGTGAGCCTATACGAACCCTAGACTTCCCACCGCTGGGCCCTAATGAAGGCAGAGCCCCAGGTTCCCTCTTTCTCCCTCTCTTTCCCTCTTCTGGGCTGTGTAGCCTTCAGGTGTGCCATGGACCCTCCAGGACTCCTAAGTAATAAGTTTTGCTCAGCAAAGTTCCCTGGTGTCTTGGCTGAAGTGCATCCTGCAAGGACAGGAAGAACCTCAAGGGTTGCTCCAGCCACAGCACTGGCCTGGGGTCGGGGAATGTCTGAGGTTGGGGCAAGGGGAGTTCCCTCCAAGTAATGCTGGCCAGGCCTGCCAAGTGCCTCAGGCATTCCAGCAGAGAGCATCACCCTCAATAAGCTGGAACCCCACAACAAGGCCAGTGAGTACTGTTTTCTAAATT
>SJYC01044608.1:20000-27003 GCA_006408675.1 Madoqua kirkii | reverse complement strand
ACAGCAAGTGGTAGTTTTACACACTAAATCACCCAATATATTATATTATTTGTTCTAAGTGTTTTGAGGGGCTGCATGGGGAAAGTATACATGAGGTGAACACGTTCCCCATCCAAAAAGTCTCTCACGTTCTTGTAAAGGACCCTAGAGAGAACTATGACAGACAAGCACCAAAATATGGTTATAAGGCTACAGACTCACAAGGGAGACTGGACCACTTCCCACTCGTCAGCCAGAGGAGACTAAAATGGTGACATTTTGATGAAGTCAGTTAAGACTGGTTTCTCCAAAAAGGACAGTTGGGTCGGGAAGGGGTAATAGAATGAACAAATGGACAGATACAGGAGGGCACCAAATTCTTCTGGAAAACAGCCAGAAGTGGAGTATGTTGGGAACCAGAGCATGTCCTGGGCAGAAAACCTCCCCACTAATGTTTACTGAGCACCAAGTAAGTGTTCTCTCATCTGACCCTCACAGCAGCCCAGGAAGGAAGGCACCCTGATCCTCTTTTACAAGTGAAGGGACAGGGTCATAAAAAAATGAAGTTAACTTGTCTAAGGCCACAGCACTTCCAAGTGCCACAGACCAGCCTTCAGGTCCAGAGCCCAGAGTCTGCTGCCTCCTGCCAGGGATAGTGGATCTGAGGGGGAACTAGGAGACTTCCAGGCTGGGGACCTTGGACTTCACATGGAAAGTAACGTAAAACCTTCAGAGAGTTAGTCAAAGGGGCTTCCCTGGTGGTCCAGCAGATAAGAATCTGCCTGCCAATTCACGGAACCGTGGTTCAACCTCTGGTCCCGGGAGATCCCTCATGCTGCAAAGCAGCTGGGCCTGCACTACCTGTGTGTCCTAGAGCCCACGAAGCAGTCACTGCTCTCAGCAACTGGAGAAAGCCCTCTCACAGCGGTGGAGACCCAGCACAGCTATAAATAAATACAAAAAAAAACAGATTTAAAAAGAGTTAGTAAGAAACAGGATATAATCAGAGCAGTGCTCTGAAAACAGAATACAGCAAACTGTAGGTCACTACTTATTATGAATCAACTGAAGTAGGTTTTGACTAGCACTTTTTTCCAAATAAAACGATAGAATAGAATGGAATGGTATCAACTAGGACAGGAAATATCAGAATACATCTCACATCTATTAAAATATAATTTCACAAAACTTTTGTCTCATTTTAGATAGATAACATAAAGAGGTAGATTAGATGGATGAACAGAAAGATAGATAGCAGAGAGATGTGTATACTGAGTTGTGTACATCTGAACATATTCATGTTGACTCTTAACCTTAGCCAGAAATAAGAAAAACAAGGGGCTCATCCCCCAGGAAAAGCCAACACGGGCCCAGAGATATCAGAACCTTTGTAAACTAAGTAATGACTTCTTCCTCCCTAAAAAAAGATATGCATGTCAAATCCTTATAGTCTAATTCTCTTTAGGAGTCACCCAAATTGTCCAGGAATATCTGAAAAGGGAGCTTTACCAATGTGATTAACTTAAGAATCTTGAAAGGAAGAGCTTACCATGGGTAATTTGGGTGAGTCTTAAAGGCAATTAGATGGATCCTCATAAAGTAAGACACATGGAAGGCAATGTGAAGACAGAGGCAGTGACTAGAGTGATGAGTCTACATGTCAAGGAATGCTAATAGCCACCAGAAAATGGAAGAGGCAAGGAACTGATTGTCCCTTGAAACCCTCAGAGAGAGTGTGGTCCCGCCACATCTTAATTTCAGACTTCTGGCCTTCAGTACTGACAGAATAAATTTCTGTTGTTTTAAGGCGCCAAGTTTGTGGTGATGTATCTTTGGAAGCCCTAGGAAATGACTCGGAGAAGGCAATGGCAGCCCACTCCAATACTCTTTCTTGCCTGGAAAATCCCATGGATGGAGGAGCCTGGTAGGCTACAGTCCATGGGGTCGCTGAGGGTCGGACACAACTGAGAAACTTCCCTTTCACTTTTCACTTTCATGCATTGGAGAAGGAAATGGCAACCCACTCCAGTGTTCTTGCCAGGAGAATCCCAGGGATGAGGGAGCCTTGTGGGCTACCCTCTTATGGGGTCACACAGAGTTGGACACAACTGAAGTGACTTAGCAGCAGCAGCAGCAGCAAGAAACGACTACAGCCCTGGACAAGGGTTTGGGCTTTGGACAAAACTTCAGCCTCAGAATAGAAATGGGAGATCAATCTAAAAGTAGAATAGAGGGACTGCCAATTTAGGGGACACGGGTTTGATCCTTGGTCAGGGAAGATCCCACATGCCGCAGGGCGATTAAGCCCATAGGTCACAAC
This sequence comes from Madoqua kirkii, assembly GCA_006408675.1. NCBI lineage: Eukaryota > Metazoa > Chordata > Mammalia > Artiodactyla > Bovidae > Madoqua > Madoqua kirkii. Next base: position 24,704 of record SJYC01044608.1, on the reverse strand, counting down.
TACTGAAGCCCGTGCTCTAGAGGTCGCGCTCTGCAACAAGAGAAGCTACCACAGTGAGAAGGCTGAGCACCACAACCAAGAGCAGCTCCTGCTCACCACAACCAGAGCAAGTCCACGCTCAGCAATGAAGACCCAGCACAGCCCAAAATAAATACAGAAAAATTTAAAATAAATGTTAAAGAAGTAAAAGAAATCCATCACACACTGGTTCATAGGACAGCCAGGCATGCCAAGTCATTTTAGTCATAACTTGCTCTTCGTGACCCTGTGGACTGTAGCCCGACAGGTTCCTCTGTCCGTGGGATTCTCCAGTAAAGAACACTGAAGTGGGTTTCCCTGCCCTCCTCCAAGGGATCTTCCCAACCCAGGGATCAAACTGGTGCCTCTTACATCTTGTCCCTTCATTCAAGGGCCAGGCATATGCCAGTGCAGGGGTGTGGAGGGAAGCGCGAGGTCTGCTCTGACCCTCCTCGGTAGCCCTCACAGCCCCTCCTAGAGCTGAGAGCTCCCTGCAGGCTCAGAAGATTCATTCTCCTCAGCGGAGAGCTTCTGAGGCTTGAACGGACCATTCCGCACCTGTGTTAGCAGGAATCAGGGAAAGGAAGACCTAACCATCTCTACAGGCTTCTAACTCACAAGTCAGTCAGAAAACCAGTCTTACTGTTAACATACAATGGGGATTTCCTAGTCCCTAAAAGTCACATAAAAGGATTTCAATTTAGATGCTCTCAAAAGGCACTCTTCTTCCCCACCTTCCTAAGCAATATAGGACAAACAGCTATGCATCAGTCCCAGCCCCTGTCCCTCAAGAGTTTGTGTCCTCACACATAATATGAGGACTAGCCACAGTCCAGAGAAGGCAATGGCACCCCACTGCAGTACTCTGGCCTGGAAAATCCCATGGACGGAGGAGACTGGTGGGCTGCAGTCCATGGGGTCCTGAAGAGTTGGACACGACTGAGCAACTTCACTTTCACTTTTCACTTTCTGCTTTCTGGCATTGGAGAAGGAAATGGCAACCCACTCCAGTATTCTTGCCTAGAGAATCCCAGAGATGGCAGAGCCTGGTGGGCTGCCATCTGTGGGGTCACACAGAGTCGGACATGACTGAAGCGATTTAGCAGCAGCAGCAGCAGCAGCCTTAATCACTAAAACTATAGAGCAGTGGTATCTGTCACTAATCCGTGTTCGATTCTTGCGACCCTATAGACTGTAGCCTGCCAGGATCTGCTGTCTATGGGATTATCCAGGCAAGAATACTAGGGTCGGTTGCCATTTCCTTCTCCAGGGGATCCTCCTGACCCAGGACAATCCTGGGTCTCCTGCAGTGGGTACCTTCAAATGACACAGACAATCATAGACAAAGAACTAGGGGGGATACGATAGACAAAGAACTAGGGGGGATAAGGCAGGTTTTATTGATACATCAATCCAGGCATGAAAGGATTCCAAAATCTGAAAACCTAATATTAAATGCATATCTTTACTCTTATAACCACAAGAAAGTCATATCCAGAATAACCAGCCTGATAGTAAGATAATCTAACAGTTGCAATGAAAATCTCTTAATAATTAATTTTTAAATTATTTCACTTCTCTGGCCTTCATCTGTAAAATGAGTTTTATACACAATCACTAAAGTCCTTTCCAGTCCCCTTATATTCCTTGGGCAATTCATTGTAAGGGAGATACTTTCGTTGGCTTTATCCTTAGGGACTTCTGTGAGGTCTTTAAGTAGGGCGAGCTTTAGGATTTTCAGAAAGCTGTAAGAATCTTTAAGCTATAAAGATTGGTTGATATGTGGAAGTATGGCTGAGGAACTAGAGCCTAAAATGCTGGGTTCCTCCCTAAGAGGCACTATGGCCAACTGGGGACCAGGAAGACCACCAGGCCTAAGCCCTGGCCTGGGAGACATTTCTAATAACCTCCACCCATCAGATTCTCACTTTGCCTGGTGGCTCAGACAGTAAAGCATCTGCCTACAATGCAGGAGATCCGGGTTCAATCCCTGGGTGGGGAAGATCTCCTGGAGAAGGAAATGGCAGCTCACTTCAAGTATTCTTGCCATGGATGGAGGAGCTTAGTAGGCAGCAGTCCATGGGGTCGCAAAGAGTCAGACATTTTCTTTCTTTGCCTTCATTATAACGCCTAGCTCAAACTTTTACTCCCCCACATACTCTTTAACTGATTCTTTTTTTCTTGACAGTAAAGCATCTGCCTACAATGCAGGAGATCCGGGTTCAATCCCTGGGTGGGGAAGATCTCCTGGAGAAGGAAATGGCAGCTCACTTCAAGTATTCTTGCCATGGATGGAGGAGCTTAGTAGGCAGCAGTCCATGGGGTCGCAAAGAGTCAGACATTTTCTTTCTTTGCCTTCATTATAACGCCTAGCTCAAACTTTTACTCCCCCACATAGCTCTTTAACTGATTCTTTTTTTCTTTTTCTTGAATCAGGTTTAACTTTCTGAAAGCTAAAAATCATAAAGCAAAAATTTATTTGAAACAAGGAAGGAAGAGGGAGCTGGACTCACAGAATGACAGAAGAGGAGAAAAAAAAATGTTTTAATGTCAAAGCTTCAAACAAAGGCTGGACTACTGACTCCTCAGGGGGTAGATGGGTTTGAGCCACAGGAATTAGCACTTGCCTCTTTGGGTTGATCTGTTTGTTGGTTGCTATGTGGATTGGTGATAAAATATCCATTTGGGTGGGATCAAAAATTGTATTACCCCCTTAGAGCACATCTGTGAATACTAGCCTTTTGAACAAATGACTGTAGTTCACCAGGTCTCTGTGCTGTCAGAGGCTGCTTCCCAAATACCAACTTTGAGCCTAGCCCTACCATATGGACTCACGGGGGTCCATGAAAAATAGTGTTTGAGGGGCTGGAAAGCATGAGAAGTTCTGACAAAAAGTGACAGGGTTTGTCCAGCCTGCTAAAGAGAAATGTACTGAAACTAGAAAGAAGAAGGAAATGCACACCTTTGGAACGTGTCTGTGGATCAAAATACATCCTAACAGATCCTTGAGAGAGTGCCGGGAGCTGTGTTAACCTTGGCATTGCTATCATTAAAAAGCTATGCTCATTTCTGGCACCTAACATGGGACACTTTGACAGCAGCAGGGTTGATGGAAGAGGAATCTGTTTTGTAGTTAAAAAAAAAAAGTTCTCGGATTTCTCAGACCATTTGAAATCACGCCAGAGAAATACTCGATTTCAGCATTCTTCAGCTCTCTGCGATGATGCCGCAAGTGGTGTCCCCCACGTGTGATGATGTATTTCAGAGCCAGAGTTTTCTCAAGATGTTCCAAGTCTGCAGGCTCCTGATCCTTTTTCAAATTACAAAGATGATAGGATCCCAGTGAGAGTTGTGATTAGTCTAAACTCTCCACAGCTGTGAGAGACGAGTGTACAAATTCCAATAAAGATTCTGCGTGTTCTGGACTGAATTTACCTACGGGGCACTGAGGCCTAACTCGGGGACCACTTAAAAGAATCAGAGCTGCCCCAGTGCTATTCCATCTCCAGCATTAGCAGCTGGAAGGCTGATGACTGTTCTGCAAAGATGCCTCCCTCACACCCACGACGCTGTCACTGCCCAGCAGTGAGTATCTATTTTTGGTGTAGGGGGAGAAAAGCATTAATACATCAACCCAATGGACTATAGCCTGCCAGGTTCCTCCATACGTGGGATTCTCCAGACAAGAACACTGGAGTGGGTTGCTATTTCCTTCTCCAGGGCATCCTCCCAACCCAGGGATTGAACCTGGGTCTCCTGCATTGCAGGCAGACTCTGCCATCTGAGCCACCAGGGAATCCCTATTAATATATGGGAATCCAAAGAGGCCTTGCAATTCATGATGTGAACAGCTAGTACGACTATAAAACACCTTGTAACTTAAGAGGTTGGCCTGGACTGCGTGTGAGAACAGAACAGTTGTATTACCACCTCTAATTCATTTAGATCAGTGCTAGCAAGAAGGCAGGTTCCAAGGAGTCTTCAGTTACTTGGCAAAGTCAGCAGAGCTTTGTTGTCTTATTTTGGACACCTTTGCCCTTGGAATGCTAAGTAAATGTCATAATACACAGCACGCCACTTTTACCATGTTTAATAACTGCATTGTCTGAAGACTTTTGGCTATACTCCTTTATGAAACATCTGACACTGGCATGCTTTCCAAGACTGGGAAAGAGTTAGAGGAAAGTATTCACACCACAACCACCTCCATTGCTTGGAGTCCACTGAAGTGCACCTGGTGTTGCTCCTGACATCCAGAGTTTTTCTCTTTTTTGGCCACGCTGTGTGGCTTGCAGGATTTCAGTTCCTCCACCACGGCTTGAACCTGGGCCACAACAGTGAAGTATGGAATGTTAACCACTAGGCCACCAGGGAAGTCCCTGGAGATTTTTAGGAGTGTGCTTTCATTTTCCAGTTTATCACACAGCCATCCACATATGTGGATGTGGCATTTCTCACTGTAGACGTTGAACTTGACTTTCTCTACAGCCAGAAGGACAACACAACTGAAGTCAGAAGTTCCCAAGAAGAATTGATAAGCTGTAAGTGAAATTCTCAAAACACCTACCTCTGGATGATCCACACATGATATCTACACACTAAAATGGGGGTGGGAGTGGAGGAAGAAGGAAATAAGCTTCATTTTTTTCTAATATTCATATAAACAAAACACAAAATTAGAAACAC
>SJYC01044608.1:0-17500 GCA_006408675.1 Madoqua kirkii | reverse complement strand
CACGACCTCCAGCTCCTCTCCGCGTTCAGGCCCAGACCCTCCGTTCCTCACTCCCCGGGGCCGCGCGTACTCCCGCGCCTCGTCCTCGAGGATCTTGGCATCTCTCCGCGAGGCCCGACTCCGCCCCCGAGCAGGCCCCGCCTCTGAGCCCGCGGCTTCCCCAGGTCTGTTCCCCCCGGACACGTCCCCGGGGCTGCCAGTGGGGCGGAGAGGGGGCAGCTTAGGCCCCTGCTCTCGAACCCCGAGGGGCTCACGGTGACCCGGGCCTCCGTGTGCGTGAGTGATTCTCGTCCCCTTTGCAGGTGCGGGGACCCCGTTCCCCAGGCAGAACAATCCTTAGGCCAGTTGCTAGAGAAAACGTTTGCATTCTAGTCCATCATTTGTTGTTGTTGATGATGGTTTTCCCTTTGAAGCTCAGAATTGAATGAGGTTGGATTTCAGATAAAAGGTTTAGTTGTTGGTCACACTCTATTAATCCCACCACCATCCTTCTACCCAGGGCCCCAACTAAGGGTCCCAGGGGATCTCAGGCATCCAAATTGAAATTTGGGGAAATTTCTTAAAGTCTTGGTTTTTGATCCAAAAAGTATCTTTCATATTTGTCAGTCTTTTTGTTTGTTTGTTTTCTATGTAATATTAAATAGCAATGACTTTCTTCTAATCTCCACTTCCCCTCAATTCCATTTTTGCCAGAGTGAGTATAGGCCTTCAAAGTGATAACTCTGTAATAACTCTTGCTTGAATCTCTTGGAAACTCTTGTGGAATTACACGGAGGCAGCTTTGGAGCAAACCAGGAAAGTTAGTCTTGTTCATTTATGGTTGCATTTGTGGATTTTGTTTTGTTTTTGTATACCTCTGTGTGATTTCCGAGAGCCCAGACCATTGCTACCCAATTTACTAGATTTACCTCTAATGACATATGTTTGTTTAAAAACTCACTGTCACAATAAAAACATTCCAAAGAGTCTAACGTTCAGGAACAGAAGTTCTAAACATTAGTTGAGTGTTGGGCAGCATTCTAAGAAATAAATGTTGAGCCAACTAAAATGACTGCTTTGAATGGGCTAAGGCTCACTTGACTGTATATGCAAATATCACTCTCATTAACTTGTATATTGTTACCTTGAAGGCTGGACATCCTTCTGTATTGATTTCCAGCAGATCTACCATTCCTGTCCTACAACAGTTTCTTTGTTCTTTTTATTCACTCTTTTGAGGGTGGAGAGAATTTATCAAAGAGCCTTCCAGAGCCTATTCATCTTAGGAGAACTAGCACAGAGGGCTAGGATGACTTGGAGCTGGCTGCTGAAAATGGTAAGGATTAGTAAGATGGACAGATCCTTTCCAAGCACAGTCCTTTTATGCCTCTCTCTCTCTGTAAAATCAATCCATAATCCTAGCACCCCATCCCACCATATTAAATCAAATTCGTCAATAATACATTTACAGAAGCTGTAGCAAGCCAGTACTACTGTTATTCACATGTTAAAACTTTTCACTTGGCAGTATATTTTTAAAGGTAAATTGCACAGAAAGCACCAACAAAGACCCTAAACTTAAATATAAATGCAGTATATAACGTCAAACATTAAAATTTTGTCCTGAGCCAAAATTAATACCAGAAAGTTAGGAACCTACTTATATTATGAATTATTAATAGGAGACTACCTGCCAATTGTATAGTGATTTACCTGTATCTCTTTTTCTTAAAAGAGTTAAAATACTGGAACTGTGTCTTTAAAATGACAATTCTGCAACTAATACATGACTATGCCACATCTGGATATCAGGAACAGCTGCTAATATTTACAGATAAGATCATAACCTCCTAGATAATAGGTATAATAATAACCAGCATTTATTGAATCCTTTCTGTATACTGAGAGCCTTATGTGTGTTGGTTCATTTAATTTCCAAATCCTTATGAAGTGAATGCTATTATTATACTCATTTTACTGACCAAACAAAGACTTAGAAAAATAGTTACTTGCCCAAGTTCATATTTCCAAGTCTACCAGGACATTGTACACCTAGATAAAAGCTTTTTTGTATACCTTTCACATTTAATTGTGGTTCAAGTGTTAAACCCCAATTGTCTGTATTATGTAGAATATATATTTTTGACAGAAACTATATTTTAAATCAAGATTCAATATGAGAAGCAAAATCAGAGAACCAATAGCTATTTATTAACCTTTGATAAAGATTATTGTATTGTAGCATCAAAAAACCAAACAACATTTTACCATTCTTTAAAATGTATATGCTTTCTCAGTGAAATGATGGCTTTTTTCCCACTTCTATAGGAAAACATAGGCAAGCATAGACATCATAAAATTGCATACTCTGATAACAGACCAGAGTTTTAATGTAAGCTGGTAGTTCGAACCCCTAACAGTACTGAGTAGACTGGTAACATTTGAATGCATCTGATTCTTGAAATTGTGAAATTACAAGGGAGAGGGGAATCCAGAGAGAACATCCTGAAAACCAAAGGAGAGAATATCTCAGGGACATTTTAGCAACCTGCTGTCACAATAGAAATTGAAGGAATTGATACCCAAGTGTCAGGTGCTTCTAAAGATTAAAAAGGATTGTTACTGAGAAAGGCCATTGAATGTAATGATTTGGGCAGTAGAGACTTTGTGGGCAAAAAGGGAGTTTCATTGTAGTTGAGGGATATAGAGGGCAGGGCCAGAACATTACACCTGGAAGAAGTTTTAAATAGTCATCTAGATCTGCTTGTTACATACAAAATGTCTGAGGCTCTGTGTGCTTAGCCACTTAGTCGTGTCTGACTCTTTGAGACCCCATGGACTGTAGCCCACCCGGCTCCTCTGTCCACAAAAATTCTCCAGACAAGAATACTGGAATAGGTTGCCATGCCCTCCTCGAGGGCATCTCCCAACCCAGGGATGGAACCCAGGTCTCCCACATTGCAGGCAGATTCTTTTTACCATCTGAGCCACCAGGGGAGCCCAAGAAACAAACCCTTTACCCTCTGAGCCACCAGGGAAGCCAAGAATAGTGACATGGGTAGCCATTCCTTCTCCAGGGGAAATTCCCAACCCAGGAATCGAACTGTGGTCTCTTGCATTGCAGGCGATTCAGAGATTAAATATTGGGTTGGCCAAAAAGTTCTTTTGGGTTTTTCCACAATAGCTTATGGAAATTTAAGCTTAAATTCCATAAGCTTAATTTAAACTAAGTGGATAATTCTCAACTGTTGATGACTTTCCCACTCATGGGGCATTTGACAACGGCATTTTTTGATTGTCACAACTGGGGAAGGGTGTGCTACTGGCATCCAGTGGGTAGAAGTCAGGGATGCTATAAAGCTTCCTACTGTGCACGAGCCTGCCGCTGTGACACACACGTCAGAGAACGATCTGGTCCCAATGTCAGTATTTCTAAAGTGGAGACGCCCTCAGCCAGGTCACCAGCTGATGCTAAATCCAGTATATTAATACTTGTAAGGCGGTAGAACAGTGGATAAAAACTACTCTTCGGTAGTGATAAGAGAGAGTGGCAGCTTCCAGAGGGTTTTTGGAGTGCTTCTGTGAAGAGGAAAGCATCCTTAGCAAGAAACCAGTATGGTGGGAAAGCATCCTTGGCAAGAAACAGTATGGTGGTGGTTTAGTCACTAAGTCATGTCTGACTTTTGCAACCCAATGGACTGTAGCCCGCCAGGCTCCTCAGTCCATGGAATTCTCCAGGCAAAGATACTTGAGTGGGTTGCCGTTTCCTTCTCCAGGGGATCTTCCCAATCCAGGAACTGAACCCAGGTCTCCTGCATTGCAGGCAGATTCTTTACCAACTGAGCTATGAAGGAAATGTAGAGTAGAAGATAATAAAGGTAAAAGTTAGAAAGGGAAAAACTGAAAAGGCAGAGTCTTATACAGAGATGGAGTCAGTCATTCAATGTTAGGCAGCAGCCTCTGCATTCTCTTAAGTCAGGAAAGTGTCACACTCTAAGTAGTATCAGGAACTTCCCTGGTAGTTCAGCTGGTAAAAGAATCCACCTGCAATTCGGGAGACTGGGTTCCCTCCCTTGGATGGGAAGATCCCCTGGAGGAGGGCATGGCAACCTGCTCCAGTATTCTTGCCTGGAGAAGCCCCATGGACAGAGGAGCCTGGTGGGCTACAGTCCATGGGGTCACAGAGTCGGACTCTGTGGGGTCACTACTGAGCGACTAAGCACAGCACAGCACAAATAGTATCAGAGACTATCAGGACTATAGTCCTGATGTTAAGAATTTTAGAGCAAATATGTTTCTAGAAATAAGAGTTAGACTGAAAAGCCTGTCTTTTAAAATAAATAATTTCATGATCCAGTGAAGTTATAAAGTACTAAGGCTGTATAGCATCTGTATAATAGCCACTCTGAAGAGAGTTAATCTCCTTTACTGTTAGGTATCTTGAACTGCCCTAGATTCAGTTCTAAGCCTCTCCTCCCACTACTTATATAACTTTGGGCAAGTTTTTTAATCGCTTCATCTGTGGATTCAGTAAATGTTACTGAATTCAGTAACATTCAGTAATGTTGCTGCTGCTGCTAAGTCGCTTCAGTCATGTCCAACTCTGTGCAACTCGGTAGACGGCAGCCTACCAGGCTCTCCGTGCCTGAGATTCTCCAGGCAAGAATACCAGGATTGGTTGCCATGTCCTTCTCCAATGCATGCATCCTAAGTCACTTTAGTTATGGCCGACTCTGTGTGACCCCATGGACAGCAGCCCACCAGGCTCCTCTGTCCATGGTATTCTCTAGGCAAGAATACTGGAGTGGGTTGACATTTCTTCTCCAACATTTAGTAAATGCAGTGACTTCCCTTTCACTTTTCACTTTCATGCATTGGAGAAGGAAATGGCAACCCACTCCCATGTTCTTGCCTGGAGAATCCCAGGGACGGGGGAGCCTGGTGGGCTGCCATCTGTGGGGTCGCACAGAGTCGGACACGACTGAAGCGACTTAGCAGCAGCAGCAACAGCTGTTAAGTCAAAATCCCATGCAGTAACAGTTTGTCAGTAATCCTGTGATGGCTTTACCTGCAGAAAATAAAGAGGTAGTTGAGGTACTCCGTCAAGCAGCTAACACTGTTTGTGTGGGTTTGTAATTGATCGTTTGGTTATATAACCTTTGGCTCCTATAGTAAAGAGACTATTATTTGACTTACAATGGAACCCTTAGGGGAAAATTAGACATATGAAAATTATCTTTGTTTATAATTGTGCATATATTGTACATATTTTTTATTCTTAAATAAGTGGTTGATGTAATTGAGAAAAGTACATACCTACCTTTCTCTTATATATCATATGGCTTTAAATGTTATATTTTAAGTATGTAAAAGTACACTTGTGAATTTATACTCAATAAACTACATCTTTTTCTCAAGAAACTTGGGTTATGCCCATAGTACAAAATAAATTACATCACATTTGTCCTTTTGTTATCAACTCTAACAATAGACTATTGAAACAAAACTCTTTGGATACTTGGCTGACTTTATCTGCACTTAAGCTTCACATGTTTTCTTGGGGGTTTTTTGTTGTTGTTTGTTTTTTCAGATCAGCAGAAACATTTGAAAAAGAAGATGATCTTGACAGTCTTATTAATGAAATATTTGAAGAACCCCACTTCGACAAAAAACACTTTGTAAGTAAAGTGTCGTAAAGGTAACAGCAATTCTTTCATTATCTCAAGACATGTTTAGAATAATCTGAAAGCTTATATAATTTACAAGTATCTATAGTCCTGAATTATGAGAAGTAAAATTGTTTAAAGAAATTATTCCACTTAGATTTATACAGGGAAAAAGTATTAGAAACTGTGTGTGTTTTGCTGTTTATTTCTCATCAAGAATGATAAATTAGAAAAGCCATTGAACAAAATGCAACTTACGGATAGAGTTGATTACTTGTATTTATTGGTAGACTCTAAGAGCACTCCTCTAAAAGATTAAAATCAGCTTGCATTATAGGAATGTGCTTAGCATCTCAGATGCTTTGCCATTGCTCTCATCCCTGAACTAATGAGTTAGTTGGTAATATTTTAATTTTTTAAATACTTGTGTATCTATGACAACTTTATAATAGCTTGTAAAATAATGTAACAGCCACCTGTATATTTACTACTCATACTGAACATACCCTAACATTTTGCCAGATTTACTCCTTTTTTGTGTGTGGTTTTTTTGGTCATGCTGGTGGCTTGCAGGACTTTAGTTCCCCCACTGGCAATTGAACCCCGGGCCAAAGGGTGAAAGAAGCTATATATCTTCGGATCAAGGCATTTCAGAAAGAGAAGGAAATACTTTTCTAAAGAAGTATTAGAGAAGATAATTTGAAACAAAAGTAGCTTTTATAATCATGAAGAAATATACTTTTATACATTTCTTCTGTGTGCTCCCTTTTTTTGAGGGTGAGGAAACAGATTTTATTTACTTATTTGGCTGCACGTTGCAGCATGCAGAATCTTTTTTTTTTTCTTTTTTACTTTATTTTGCTTTACAGTAGTGTATTGGTTTTGCCATACATTGACATGAATCAGCCACGGGTGTACATGAGTCCCCAGTCCTAAACCTGCCTCCCACCTCCCACCTCATATCATCTCTCTGGATCATCCCTATGCACCAGCCCCAAGCTTCCTGTATCCTGTATCGAACATAGACTGGAGATTCATTTCTTACATGATAGTATACATGTTTCAGTGCCATTCTCCCAAATCATCCCACCCTCTCCCTCTCCCACAGAGTCCAAAAGTCCATTCTATACATCTGTGTCTCTTTTGCTGGCTCGCATACAGGGTAATCCCAACGAGGGGTTGAACCCATACCCCTTGTATTCAGAGATTGAAGCCTTAACCACTGGACCACCAGGGAGGTCCTTGTATGTTCCCTTTTTGAAGTTAGTTATTACATTCAGTTTTCTAAGCTGCAGGAGAGAAAGCAACCCAAGTAAACTTCTGGAGAAAAGCAGATTGATGTCAAACATTGACTGGATGAGAAAAGAAGTGTGAATAGCCAGTCTGTGCCCAGCTTGTCCTAAGAGGCCAGATCATGCTCCTGAGAGCAGTACCCCCTCCCCCATTGCTCCCCCATTGTGCTGTGTTTTTTTTCTTTTTTCTTTTTTTTTTTTTATTTAAAGTATAGTTGGCTTACAGTATATTATGTTACTTGCCAGTTATTTTGTTCATTAACCATTTTCAGACTCACCCAAGAAAGCCCAGAAACAGCTGCAGATGTCCCAGTGTGCCAGCTTTGACTCATAAACGTGAGCCAGGATGGCACATGGAGCATGCTTCCAAAGACAAAAAGAGACTCGGGCACATTAGTATTTTTCAGATATGCACCAAAAATGTTTCCAGTTCTGTTTATTTAAAAATAAAAGAGTTAAGAGAAAATAGTAAAACAAAGTATTTTGCCTCCATTAAATTTCCTCACCTACTAGGTAAAATGATGGCATGTCTCTGCATAATTTAAATTGCCTTTTCTCCTTCTCATTTCCTCTCCTTGGCGGTGGTCCTCGTATGTGGTTGGCATATGTTGTTTGGTACCTTATACCAGTTAACACTTAATAAATGCTTGCTAATGACGATGTTATGTAACCGTATAGGAACTACTGTATGGTTGTGACTAGGTAGCTCTCCGTTTTCATTGAATATCTAATGGTCAATACCATTCCGTTTGATCAAAACTAATATTCCTGAAGTTACCCAGGAGTTTGGTTAATTTATTTTCAGTTCAGGTGAGTACCATTCACAGCCTTTAAAATGAGTCTGAGGTTTTTTTTCCTCAATTGCATTTTTCCAGGATGAAGTTTTAAATAGCAGACCCTTCATATTAAATCATTGAAGTCTAGTATTAACTGAAGAGTTATAAAGTGACTCTAAATCTTAGCTTGCTAATAATGGCAGTATGTCAGTTTTGTAGACTAAATGTTAGCATAGTAATTTGTAAATTCCTCAGGGAGGTCTACTTCCCTTTTGCTTTTAAAAGGCTTTGATCATTTTTTTATTTCTGAAACTTTAAAATCATAGGAAATCTTTATTTAAGCCATTTTTAAATAATTTTGTTATAACAAATATTAGTTTTCATGTTACAATTATCTAAGTTACCTGTGGTCTTTTATTATTTTGGTTTTTTTAACAGAAATTAAAATCTAAATCTTCAGGTAACACATCTGTCAGAGCTTCCATTCAAGGTCTTGGTAAAAGGTAAGTCGGGATTGCTCAGTAAATTACACCCAATGCTAAGCATGGTCTAGTAGATTTTGTTACCATTTAACAACGTTGAGCACAAAGCACTGGTTAGTTTCCAGGGGGAAAGACCAAATAGCAGCGTTTTCGGTGCCCTTATGGTCTGTGACTCCTTAGTGCAAAGGAACTTGAATGGGAGGTTATTGCTGTTGTAAATAATTTTCTGCTATGTAAAAAAAAAGTGTGAACAGTTTCTCAGAATTAATGTGCTGTTATACTCTTCAGTATTTACTTTGTCCCTTACATTATTTGGCAAACACATTTTCCTCTGACTCATTTTAACTCTTTGAGTGGTCCTGAATGTACAGGTTTTATCCAATAAAGCACTGACCCTGGAATGAATACCTCTTCCTTGTAATAGTTGACTTGTTCAGTTGACAATTTGATTTCAAGAATATAGAGTCAATGAGGCCAAATTAACTTCCCATGCCTCTTTTATGTTTTGGTTTTATTTTTCTCCCCTCTGTTGAACATGTCTAGCTGCAGCCCAGTGTACATTGGTGGAAGCACTGTTCCGTGTGGGATTGGGACAAATATTTCACAGAGGTAAGATGTCAGAAATACATTACGTGTTAATTAGGTCTTTCCAAATTGATACTCTGTTGAAACATAGTTCTTATCATCTTGGCATGAGTCTGTTTCATCATAAGAGGTATATTCTTTAGCCAGTATGAGGACACTTTCCTGAAATGCATATTATGCGTAGGTGATAGTTGTGAAAGCTGTGATGTTGGGTATGTGATGTTCATTGTGTTGACACCTTCTCTGAGATCCCTTGAATTGGCTGGGTCACTCCGTCCCAGCTTGGTTTCCACAGGACACCGGGAGCTGAGCTTCTGCTTTGCGCTGTTTTCCTCCAGGCACTGGAGGCAGTAAGTAGACAGGGGAACACAGCCGTGCACTATGTGATGTGTTATGCACCCTGCCTGGGCCAAGCAGCGTGACAAGCTGCGGGTCTGGAGTACCAACGAGTTCTTAAGCATAGTCTCTTGATTTTACATATTTCAAAAGCAGAAGCCCTCCTTTTGGCGTCTCTTCCCCCCTGCCTTTTACCCAGTGTCTCACTCAGGACCTCATTCAGGGTGGTCTTACAGTCACGGCGCTGCCTGTCCCAAGCCCCCTCAGACTCCCAGGCTACTCCACTGTCCTTTGTCATAAAGTGGGGAAATGGACTAATCTTTAGTGAATCTCTTTTTATTGAAGTATAGTCATTTACAGTGTTAATTTCTCCCGTCCAGCAAAGTGATTCAATTGTACATATATATGCATTCTTTTTCATATTCTTTTCTATTATGGTTTATCACATAATACTGAATGTAGTTCCCTGTGCTATACAGTAAGAGTACCTTGTTGTTTATCCATTTTATATATAATAGTTGGCAAGTGCTAGTCCCAGATTCCCAAGCCATCTCCCCCCACGTCTTCACCTTGACACCCATAAGTCTGCTCTCTTGTCTGTGAGTCTATTTGTTACCTAGATAAGTTCATTTGTGTCCTGTTTTAGATTCCACATGTAAGTGATATCATACGGTATTTGTTTTTCTGTTTCTGACTTATTTCATTTAGTATGATAATCTCTGGGCCCATCCATGCTACTGTAAATGGCCTTATTTCATTCTGTATTATGACTGAGTAGTATTCCATTGTGTATATGTGAGGTGAAGTGAAGTCACTCAGTCGTCTCTGACTGTTTGCAACCCTGTAGACTATAGCCTGCCAGGCTCCTCCATCCATGTTATTTTCCAGGCAAGAGTACTGGAGTGGGTTGCCATTTCCTTCTCCAGGGGATCTTCCTGACCCAGGGATCGAACCCGGGTCTCCCACATTGTAGGCAGACGCTTTACCATCTGAGCCACCAGGGAAGTCCATTGTGTTTATGTACCACATCTTTATCCATTCATCTGTCAATAGACATTTAGGTTGTTTCCCTGTGTTGTTTATTATTAAATAGTTCAGCAAATCATTTTACTGTCCTGATAAATTTGATTCTACGTTTACAGAAGCCTACTTAACTAAATTACTATGTTTTGTCTAATTATTTCTAAAACACTTTCTGGTAATTTTTTAAGAAATGAAAGACTGTGCTATATGACTACACAATCACACTTCAGGAGAGATAATCGTTGTATTGAATAATAAAAGTTGGATCCAAAAAGACATTGTTGGAGTATTTAGCTAGCCTAGACCTTGGAGGCCCAGAAAAAAGGGCTGTGGGACCAGAGGGGAATTTGGGATCTGAGGCAGCCTAGACCAGGAAGACCAGGCCGTGGACAGGCTGCAGCAGCCCACAGGAATGATGCTTGCTATGAGGGCTGTAAATAAGTGTTGATAGCACCTGATTCATCCTGTGTTGAGGACTGTGCATGCAAAGAATTAGAGACACAGACTGCCCTTAGAGAAGAATTCTGTTTGGTTGCTGTCAGTCCTGACTTACCTGTGTCATCCCAGTTGGACTTGTCTCAGCCATTGCCAGACCACTCTGCCTTGGATCCAGGCTTCTCTCAAGTCACCCGTGAACTATACAGCAGAGGTCTCCTAGTTACCATCCACTTCTATCTCCTGTAGTCTCACCCACATAGAACATTAAAGAAAAGATCCCTCACATACAGTCTTGGGCACCTCTCCCCTGTTCAGAAGGAAAATGAGAGCTGACACCTATCTCATATTAACTCTAAACTCATTGTTTGCTTTACTAAATTGTTGTCCTTGTTCTTCCTCTTCTTTTTTCAGTTCTTTTACCTCCAGTTGAAGCTGAGGTCAGATACTCTACTTCCAGTAGAATACTTGTTATGCTTCTATTAATACTTTCCACTTAACATTTTTCTGCCTTTGAGTATTTTTACATTCCCTGTCTGGAATGGAAAACACACATATAACATGCAATTTGCATGTATATGCACAGGTAAATGTTTATATTCACAGATCTTCTTCACCCATACAAAGATACTAATCATTGACCACTCTCTTCATGACACAGATCAGCACCCAAGAAAGATAAGCACAAACATATTCATGTGCATGTGTGAAGTACTTTATACTGTCCAGAGTACTTTTTTGTATATGTGTATTGGTTCATCTGCTCACGGGAAAAAATAAAGATGCAGATAGAACAATAATTTTTAACCCCATTTTATAAATGAGGAAATTGAAGTACTTGTGTTATTTTCATTAAACATGTACTAATTCATCATGTGCTTGCTAAATCCTAGGTTTTAAGTGAATACGTTGTGGCAAACAAATAAATGGACACTTTCCTTCCCTCAATGAGCTTTCAGTCTAGATAAGGAAAGAGACTTTAATTCTACAAATAACTATTTAATTTCTACATAGTATATAATGTAAAAGATAAGTGCAGAATACTATACACATAGATAATTAGCATTCTAACTAATATGAAAGGTTAGGGAATGCTTTCCTAAGCTAATAATATTTAATCAGACTATGATGCGGTAAGTAGGAGTTAAGCAAAGAGAAGGGACCATTGGCACCACCCTGTTAACGAGGACACACCGCATTAGATGGGCACACCATGCTGGGTCATCCTGAGCTTGAGAAGCCAGAGGTTCTGGAGGAAGGGAGCAGCCAGGTGAGCCGGAGTGTGGTGAGTGGGGGAAAGGTGGCTCCGGAAGGAGCTGGAGAGGTAGTCAAGGGATGTTTTGGTTTGGGGCCCCGAGGAGGATTTTAGAAACATAAGTCCTAGGGCAGTGGAAGCCATTGGGTTGTTAGGTTTGTTTTTTGGTTTGTTTTAAGCAAATAAAGGTGCCATAATCATATTTGTGTTTCTAAGGAAATTTTGGTTCTAGAGTAGAAAATGGATTGGAACTTGGAAGACCAAGACAGAAGGGAGCACTGGAAGGCCAGTCAACAAGCGGTAGTTAGCCGAGGGCCAGGAAAGAGACAGCGATGGCCGCGGCGACCTAAGTGCTGGCAGTGGCTGTAGGGAAAGGGCTCTCAGATACTTAAAGCACCTAAATGACAGAATCCAGTGACTAAATGGCTATTGGAGGTCAGAGAGAAAGTTGTCAAAAATGACTCCCAAGTGCTGTTCCTTGCCCAAGGCAAGGACTCAACTGTGTAATTTGATTCCTAGTCCGTTATGCTTTCTAGTATACCAGCTGATTATATAATGTATGCAAGAAGGAAGCTCTTCTGCTACTGTAACTGTTATTTCCCAGCTGCCCAAACAGCAGGACTCCCCAGTGCACGGTGTAGATCTGACTGAGAACCGCAGAGTCTGTGCAGAAGACGGCACTGGGCTGTGTTTTGGACATTCTCACTGCTAACATCCTTTTATTTACTAGCCAGATAAAAGGGCAAAGCCATTGGTGACACCTTCATGTTTGTATTTCCTCACATTTTAGAGGAAAGACCTGACAGGTATCTTTAACTGGAACCATGAGTTTGTGTTAGATATTTTTTTATATATAGTTAGGAAAGCAAAGTATATTTAAGCTCTGAAAATAAGCACTGATGTTCATGCTGAGGGTATAAAGGAAGGTCTGCTTTACTGTTAGATCTGTTTGATTTTGGATAAAGCTCAGGTTTGAGAGTAATCCTGAATGATTTTAGAATGTAAAGATTTGAGTCTTTTACCCAGCTGGTGGAAAGGAGGAAGAGTGATAGCAAAGCGGGGGGGCATTGATAGGTATAGGTAAAACCAAAGCATCATTTTCAAGCCAAGCTGAATTTTACCCTGCTCATGTTTTAAACTACTTGCAAGCCTGGAGTATTCCACAGACTGGTACTAATTATGATCTAATAGAGTGAATCGTAGCAGCAGAATGATTTCTTAGCTGCAAGTTAGTTTTATGTTTCTCAGAGGACAGTGTTTGTAGGAAAATGTGGTAGTGTGAATAGATTTGAATAAACTACTAAATTTTAAATTAAAAAGCTGTATTTAACATTATGGTTGAAATTTTACACATACAAAATGTCAGGAAATTCTAAATTATAGTTCCCACAACAGCAGTAATTCAGCCAAATTGCACATATGTATTAAGGCATTAAAGTTAACACTCTGTGCAGTCATGTAATAAACTACATATGCATAAGAAAGCCAGTTATAGCAGCTTTGGGAACCATCATTTTGCATTTTCCTGACCTATACATTCAAAATCCCAGTTCAGATGTGTACACATATAAGTGTGTTGAATTTCCATATGTACAAATTCAATTTCATAGATTTCTAACAGTTCAAAAGAAAATATGGAATTGTTTTTCAAGCTTGTATAGATTTTAAATGTTTAGTTATTGTTATAATTAATATTTTTAGAAATATAAAGCATTA
Organism: Madoqua kirkii; assembly: GCA_006408675.1. Taxonomy (NCBI): domain Eukaryota; kingdom Metazoa; phylum Chordata; class Mammalia; order Artiodactyla; family Bovidae; genus Madoqua; species Madoqua kirkii. The sequence goes on along the minus strand of SJYC01044608.1, from coordinate 3,955 downwards.
TCAGACTTTTAGGCTAAAATATATTTGCATCTTGAAGTTGACATATCTGAATTTTAGAGGGAAATAAATGAAAAAAATGTTTGTTTTTTAATTGCAGAAGTATTATATGTTTATTAAAAAAAATAAAAACAAATGTCAAAGTGTATAAGGAGAAAGATAACAATCTCCTTCCAAACCTAGACAGGATATTAAAAAGCAGAGACATCCCTTTGCCAACAGAAGTTCATATAATCAAAGCTATGGTTTTTCCAGTAGTCACATACAGGTGTGAAAATTGAACCATAAAGAAGGCTGAGTGCCAAAAAATTGATGCTTTCCAACTGTAGTGCTAGAGAAGACTCTTGAGAGTCCTTGGACAGCAAGGAGATCAAACCTGTCAATCCTAAAGGAAATCAACCCTAACTATTCATTGAAAGGACTGATTCTAAAACTAAAGCTTTAATACTTTACCCACCTGATACAAAAGAGCCGACTCATTAGAAAAGACCCTGATGCTGGGAAAGATTGAAGGCAGGAGGAAAAGGGGACAACAAAGGACAAGATGGTTGGATGGCATCACTGACTCAATGGACATGAGTTTGAACAAAGTCTTGGAGATGGTGAAGGACAGGGGGACCTGGCGTGCTGCAATCCATGGGGTCACAAAGAGTCAGACAGGGCTGAGTGACTGAACAACAGCAAAATGTTTTTATAAACTTGTAAACACCTGTACAGGAAAATCTGGGCAGTAGTTTTTATAAAAACAGATCATGCTATATATGTTATTGTGTACCTAGCTTTGTGTACCTTTAGGTCAATAAGTAAATGCAATTATCTCCCTTTATCAACTACCTGATATTCCATAGTATAAATGTTACTCAGTCTTTTCCCTCTTGGATAGCTATACAGATGATATCCTGCTTTTTTGCCATCTCAACAATACTGCAGTAGAAGTTCTTGAGATATATGCCTATATTCTGGTACTTTTATTTGTAGACTCCCCAAAACGAGATTGTTGGCACAACAGCTAGGTATAATTATAATTTTAAAATTATACTAAGATTTTCCCCAAAAGGTTATAAGTTTATATACCCACCAGAAATGTCTGAGAGTGCTAATTTTTGCTAACATAATTGGTTTAAATACGTATTCCATAGTTGCTTTAAATTTTAATTCTTTATATAGTGTTTTAACTTTAACAAATGCTATGTGCCAACCACTGTTATAAGCATTATCAGTATTAGCTTGGTTAGCTCCTCCTAATTGTGAGTGTGTAAGTATTATCACCATTTAAGAGATAAGGAAACTGAGTCACAGAGAAGTTACTTGACTATAATTACACAGCTGGGGAATCAGCATTTGAACCTAGGCAATCCTGTCTACACTCTTAACCACTCATCTATGCTACCTATATTAGTGAGAGTATATTTTAGGTCTTTTTCATTTTTGTCGTTTGTACGCACGTTTGTCAGTAAGTATTTGACTGTGTGTTAAAGATGTTTTCTTTCACTCTATTACTGGCTTTTCACTTTGTTTTTGGTATCTTAGAAAACCTTTATTTCCTTATAATTTTTAGATGATCAAATGTATATTGATTCTAGTTTTAAAATACTTCAAGCAATGGAGATTTCTTTAAATCACAGTTCCTATACAAGTCAAATTGTTTGCAGCAGCAATTAATTCTCACTGTATGTTATCGTTTCACTCCTGACGTTACCGTATAGTAATGAATTTTGAGATCTGCGTGGCATTTCAGTTCCTCAGGTTGTCACTGACCACCTTTATGTGCTAAGTATCGTTTTAGCAGTTCTGTCCTCTTTCATCTGCAGCATTTGGCCCTTTGCTGCATCTCTGCCATCAACATACAAGCCTACTCTTTTTCCATCTTTTTTAAATATAACCATTTCTTAATCCCACTTCCTTTACAACTACCACTTCATCTAAAGAAACTGCTATAGACATACCTTCCCAGTGAAACCTATGCAGACTACTGTATTTAAAATTACAGTACAGTTCCTCCCAGTGCTTCCAGTTTTATTGACTCGACTCTACTTTTTATTTTATTTAAAGCATTTTTATCATCTAACATAGTATATAATTTAGTTATGGTAAGTATTGTTTATTCTCGAATTAGAATCTAAGCTATATGAGGACAGAATCTCACCAGCACAGAGTAGGCTTTCAGTAAATATTTTTTAAGTGAGTGAATGAATACATTAATACAAAGTAGTGGGGAAACAGAAGCAAATAAGATACTGTCCCAGCACTTAAAGGAGAAACAGGTTCATTTCAATACAGTGTGGCAGTTCTATGATAGAGGTATCCTGAAATTTTCATTAGGAAGGGAAACACTTAAAAAGTTATCTTAAGTGAAGATCTACTTACGTGCAATTTAAAAACTAAAAGATCTACACGTCAGTTTTTTTCTTTAAATCTAAAAATATATATGTGTACATATGTATATCAGTATGTAAGATCTTAGTAAAATAGGTTTATGCAGAAATTTAACCTAAAAATTCAAATAGGTAATCAGTCCGTTAATAAAAAATTTATAATCAGATTCATAGCAAATAAGATACTGTCCCAGCACTTAAAGGAGAAACAGGTTCATTTCAATACAGTGTGGCAGTTCTATGATAGAGGTATCCTGAAATTTTCATTAGGAAGGGAAACACTTAAAAAGTTATCTTAAGTGAAGATCTACTTACGTGCAATTTAAAAACTAAAAGATCTACACGTCAGTTTTTTTCTTTAAATCTAAAAATATATATGTGTACATATGTATATCAGTATGTAAGATCTTAGTAAAATAGGTTTATGCAGAAATTTAACCTAAAAATTCAAATAGGTAATCAGTCCGTTAATATAAAAATTTATAATCAGATTCAGCTTTGTGTTTCTGTTGTTTACTCAGTAATCTGTAATGTATGGTATAGTCTATGAATAAATGCAGCAGTTTTCGCATTTTTTAAATATTTTATTTATTTATTTGGCTGCATCAGGTCTTAGCTGCAGCATGTGGGATCTAGTTCCCTGACCAGAGGTGGAACCTGGGCCCCTGTATTGGGAGCATGGAGTCTTAGCCACTGGACCACCAGGGAGGTCCCAGATGTAAACTCTTCAAATTTAAACTTACCAATCATTTCTAATGTGCAGTTCTTTTTCTCTGAACAGAGCATGTGACCATCTGCGTTGTACAGCCTGTGATTTCTGGGTAGAAAGCTACGATGACTATAGGTGGGACAAATCATGTGACTACCTGTTTTTCAGGTATGTTTCTAAAAACTTCACTCTGTGGAAAATGTACTTAATGCAACTTTATATTTCTTACTGTGCTATGATGCCTCTTGGTGGCCTTGGCCAGACTGTGTGACCTGCACTCTTTGATATTTCTCACATCATCTCCTTTCCATCTGTGCTATCAGCCTAATTAAGGACATGTTAGTTCTAGACAGGAGTTCAGAAGTAGCCTCCTCACTATTTTTCCTGAGCATAGTCTCTTTTTCCAGACCACTCTTCACTTGCTGAGAATTAAAGCATAACTCTGAGTATGCCATTCTCTTGCCCCAAACCCCTCTGCTTACAGAGAGTGAGAGTGAGAGTGAAGTCGCTCAGTCGTGTCCGACTCTTTGCGACCCCGTGGACTGTAGCCTACCAGGCTTCTCTGTCCATGGGATTCTCCAGGCAAGAATACTGGAGTGGGTTACCATTTCCTTCTCCAGGGGATCTTCCCGACCCAGGGATCGAACCCGGGTCTCCTGCATTGGAGGCAGACGCTTTAACCTCTGAGCCACCAGGGAAGCCTGCCTCCAATGCAGGAGACCCGGGTTCGATTCCTGGGTCGGGAAGATCCCCTGGAGAAGGAAATGGTAACCCACTCCAGTATTCTTGCCTGGAGAATCCCATGGACAGAGAAGCCTGGTAGGCTACAGTCCACGGGGTCGCAAAGAGTCGGACACGACTGAGCGACTTCACT
>SJYC01044607.1:0-66478 GCA_006408675.1 Madoqua kirkii | reverse complement strand
AGCCTGCCTCCAATGCAGGAGACCCGGGTTCGATTCCTGGGTCGGGAAGATCCCCTGGAGAAGGAAATGGTAACCCACTCCAGTATTCTTGCCTAGAGAAACCCATGGACAGAGAAGCCTGGTAGGCTACAGTCCACGGGGTCGCAAAGAGTCGGACACGACTGAGCGACTTCACTCTCACTCTGTAAGCAGAGGGGTTTGGGGCAAGAGAATGGCATACTCAGAGTTATGCTTTAATTCTCGGCAAGTGAAGGGTGGTCTGGATAAAGAGACTATGCATAATGTCCAAATTCCTTCGCACGGCATAGGAGACCCTCCACGAGTCAGTCCCCATCTGTCTGTTACCCAGCTTTGTTTGTCTTTCCACCATACCGTCTTCACCTTTATAAGATTATAGCTACGTCAGAGCACTCAGTGCCCCCGTTCCCTGTGACTTGGTGTAAACTCTCTGCCTCCTGGGGTGCCTTCCCACCATTTTATCTACCTAAACCCTACATATCCCTCGGTACAATTAATTGCTCATTTTCCATGATTCCCTTACCACTGTCTCAGCTGGGAATTAAACTCATCCTTTTTCATGTGTCCACAGCACTTTGTACCTGTTACAGTACTTAACTGTAATAAAAGGTTGAGAAGCTCTTAGGTTGGTATATGTCTGCCGCCCTCCTTGTGGTTGAGATAATGTCTTACTCATGTTTTTGTAATACTTACTGAATGCCTAAATTTTTCTTTGGCTGTACCTTGTGACATGTGGGATCTAGTTCCCTGACCAGGGATCAAACCCGAGCCCCCTGCATTAGGAGCTCAGAGTCTTAACCACAGGACCACCAGGGAAGTCCCATGAATGCCTAATACTTTTAAATTATAAAAATATATTTGAAAAATATATATATTTGAGCTATACCTTCGCGTTTTCAAATAAAAATTAAGAGCTAAAAATTAGTAAAGTACGTATATCATGCATTTGGGGGCCCCCAGACCTATGCCTAAACAAAGACTATATTCTCAGATACAAGTAATTAGAATTTTACAACACTCTTCCGTAGCCTAGGAAACGGGTACATGGCTTTCTTCTCACCTTTCTGGTAGCTGTTCTCATGTAAATCTGTAGGCGTCTCCTCTAGTGTTAATGTAAGAGTTTTTACACTTTCACATCAAGAAATGTTCTGAAAATCTGGTGACAACTTTGAATCCTCTCCATATATGCAAAGAAAAACTCAAATGTAAATATATAGAAAAATTACAATTTGAGAGATTTCATGGTCCCCAACCCCCAAAAAGCCTAGTGTAATCCCCAAATCTAGGTCAGAAGCCCTTATTCCTGACCTAAATTTGTGTTAGTCCACTTTTTAATCCCACTGTTGGAAAAGTTAGCTTTTAATTTCAGATTCATTTCGTCTTTTCTGACTTATCTAAGCCCTCTGCTATATGCTTTCTTCTAGTTGATGCAATGCATGGGGAGTAGTCCACATATTTCAGTAGATGAACCATCAATTTTTATCAGACTAGTGTAATAGAATGCGTTTACCATCAAAGTGTCAGTGAGCACGGGCATAAAGGAAGCTTATTGGTGATTTAGTTGTCCTTGAGGAACTTAGAGTGTCTCTGAATTATCAAGAGCAATCGCAGTTGGTTTGCTGTAGATCTGGTTGCTGCTGTTGTGCTTACTCGCTCAGTCATGTCCTACTCTTTGTGACCCCATAGACTGTAGCCCGCCAGGCTCCTCTGTCCACGGAATTTTCCAGGCAAGAATGCTGCAGCAAGTTGCTATTCCTTACTCCAGGAGATCGTCCCAAGCCAGGAATCGGACCCACATTTCTTGCATCTCCGGCATTGACAGGCAGGTTCTTTGCCGCGAGCACCACCTAGGAAGCCCATAGCTATGAGCAACCTGGTTTTTAAAAACCTCAGATTCTAGATAGAAGTAGAAGATTCATTACACTATTAAAAATAGATGATGTTTATTGTGATTTATTTTTACACAGCATACTGAATACAGTGTTTAAAATAAGAATGATGAGTAGTTATTGAAATCAGTAGAAAATACCATCTCAGGCCTCAGGATGCTTGGGAATATGTTTGGGAGGTAAGAGACTGGAACAAATAAAGGAGAAGCTGTGAATCCCCATCAGGATATAGATCATCGATATATTTTGTAGAGCTTACTAGCATTTCTTTTTATCAGGCTTTCCTTAGGACTTAGTCTGTAGCGTTGTTAAGTACCAGGCTCACAAGATGAATAGGACTGTGCCTGCTCTCAAGCAATGCTCGTTTTGAGAAGGAGAGACACTGTTACAACATCACGTGATAAATGTGAAAGAGGAGTTTCACAGGGCAAGGTGGATGCATTCCACCCTGAGGTATCAGAAAAAGCCTCAGAGCCTTGAAGGATAACCAGGAGTTTGCCTGGCAAGCCAGATGGACACTGGTATTCTTTAGGGGATATTTTTAAAGACACAGGTGAAACCGCATGGTGTGTCTGGCAGCTTCCAAGCAGTTGGGACTGTGTGGAGTTTTGGATATAAGAGCAGAACTTGGCAAGAGGTGAAGTAGGGGTGAAAGGTCAAAAAGAGCAGAGGCATAGAGGTGCTGAGGAATTTGGACTTAATTTTTTTAGGCAGTGGATAACCACTGAAGGTTTTTAATCAGGGAAGAGATCTGAATATTTGAATTTACAAAAGATTGCTCACAATTTATGGGAACCAGACCAGTTTAGAATCACAGGAATTAGTGATTCCTGAGATTATGGCATCGGGTCCCATCACTTCATGGGAAATACATGGGGAGACAGTGGAAACAGTGTCAGACTTTATTTTTTTAGGCTCCAAAATCACTGCAGATGATGACTGCAGCCATAAAATTAAAAGATACTTATTCCTTGGAAAGAAAGTTATGACCAACCTAGATGGCATATTAAAAAGCAGAGACATTACTTTGCCAACAAAGGTCCATCTGGTCAAGGCTATGGTTTTTCCAGTGGTCATGTATGGATGTGAGAATTGGACTGTGAAGAAGGCTGAGCGCCAAAGAATTGATGCTTTTGAACTGTGATGTTGGAGAAGACTCTTGAGAGTCCCTTGGACTGCAAGGAGATCCAACCAGTCCATTCTAAAGGAGATCAGCCCTGGGATTTCTTTGGAAGGAATGATGCTGAAGCTGAAACTCCAGTACTTTGGCCACCTCATGTAAAGAGTTGACTCATTGGAAAAGACCTTGATGCTAGGAGGGATTAGGGGCAGGAGGAAAAGGGAATGACTGAGGCTGAGATGGCTGGATGGCATCACCGACTCAATGGACATGAGTTTGAGTGAACTCTGGGAGTTGGTGATGGACAGGGAGTCCTGGCGTGCTATAATTTATGGGGTCGCAAAGAGTCAGACACGACTGAGCAACTGAACTGAACTGATTGCGGATATTGTGGTAATCCAGTGGGAAGGAATGAGGATCTGAGTTATGACAGTGGGGAGGATAGACTAGAGATGGATTCGAGTGCTATTTTAGAGGTAATCCTGACTGTGGAAGATGAGAGACAAATGTCACCCAGGATGGGTCCTAGATTTCTGTCTTGGTTTACTAACATGGGCCATGATACAGTCCACTGATAGAATTTAAGAACAGTTTTGAAGGAGTCTATACGTTCATTATGGGAGCTGATGAACCTGTGGCTCAGAAGCTCAGATAAGAAATGTCTGTACAGTGGCAGTCAGAACCATGAGACTGGAAGATGTTACCCAGAAAGGTGACTTGGAAACCCTTCAGTGAATGCAGAGTTAAAGGCTCATTTAGTTAAGATAGGAGATGCTTTGATGTTTATATTGCAGAGAGGGGGGAAGACATTGGAAGGGGAGGTTATGTGAGTAGCAAGGTCCTGGAGGCTTTGGTGCAGAGTGCTGATGGAAGTGAGCTGTGGGTAGGAAGAGGCCTCCTCTTTGCCTGGGTAGAAGGTGGTCATATGCTGATGTGTTCGGGGGCAAAGCTAGGAAACAGAAGCCTTTTCACATCTCATTGCCTTGTTTTGTGAATGAAGATCTGCTTGAAAGTAGAGAAGTAGAGGGGAGATGAAACAGTTGAGGAGGATGGGAAATGATCACTGGGGAAACCAGAAGTAGGTGATGACCGAAGGCAATGTAAAAGTTCGAAGAGTATCCCTGAATGCCCAGCAGGACATTGGGAGCCATTTGTTTTTAGTCGTACCAATCTGCATGTTGGTTATACAGTAAAAACCCTTTTAGTTGTTTCATTGTCCTTATCTTACAAGTGAGGGCAGTAAGTATAGCCTAGCTTTGACTAGTTCCAGAACTTTCTAAAAGAAGTGTAAGCTATACTTGACCATCCTGCTGTAATAGCTAAATAATGAAAGTGAAGTCGCTCAGTGGTGTCCAACTCTTCGCGACCCCATGCACTGTAGCCTATCAGGCTCCTCCGTCTGTGGGATTTTCCAGGCAAGAGTGCTGGAGTGGATCACCATTTCCTTCTCCAGGGTATCTTCCTGACCCAGGAATCGAACCCTGCTCTCCCACATTGCAGGCAGACGCCTTACCGTCTGAGCCACCAGTAGCTAAATAAAATGCTCTTATTTTTCTGTTAAATTGTATTTCCTTTATAGAAAATAATGATATTTTCTTTCGAAGCTTTTAAAATAATGCACTACTTGAAATGTATTAATTAATTAGGTCCTTGGCCTTTGTGATTCCTGTTCCTGAAATCTGTTAGGATTCAGTCCAATCAAGTGTCAGATGTTAAGTTTGTCAAAATATATTACAGATTGAATAAAGGACACTTCTTCACGTAGCCATTTAGTTTTTGTTTGTTTTTTTGTGGGGGTTTTTTTGTAGCCATTTAGTTTTAATCAAACATATTTAGTTTTGTTCAGCTGTTCTCTTTCCCATAAAACTTATTCCTTCCTTCCCCTGTCTCACTGTAACCTTACTGAGTCGTTGAGCTGGTCAAAGTCTCAGTTTCCTGAAGTCAGACCCTTGCCCTTGGAAAGCCTCTCAGGTTTTTGTTGGTGTCAAACTTGTGCCTGAATTTTGTGCGGTGCTGTGTGTGGTGCCCACTGGCCACCAGAGGGCACTTCGTACCCTGCTTTCCATTGCAAACATGAAATAACAGCACTGTCTTTTTTTTTTTAATTTGTACTGTATTTCATCATTTTTACTGTATATTTTTTCATCATTACACTTTGAATTTTTTCATCTTCTTTTGCCATGGAATAGTTACATGAACTATGAAAATCATAATTGATTTTCTATTAATTTCTATGAATTAACTTCTGTAGTCTTTTTTATAATAGCACCAAGTCAGACGGTTCTCATTCTTCATGAGTTCTGCCAATTGGCTCAATTATATTAAAATTATTGACATTTATTTCAGGATAGGCTTTTTTTTTTAACCTGAGACTATAAGTGAATAAGAACAAATTGAAACAAATGAGATACAATATGAATTCAACACATAGAAATAACAAGCACTTTTTCTCTGTTAATGAAAAATTTCCATAGTTAACGTATCGGAAGCCTGTTACCTTTATGCCTCTTACATGCCCTCCATGTGCAAGCTTTTAAAATATGGCACGGGTGAGTGTTTGAGGTTGAAGATGAACCACCGTCTTTTCCACTCTGTTCTTAGTTCATGTTGCCTCTGATAGGACAGATCAGTGATTCTTCAGCTCTTTACATCACTGTGTTCTACAGCAGCCCTAGTAAACAGACGTAGAGGATTACCATTTTAAAATATTGAAACCCTCAGAAAGGGAACACCAAAGCGCATCTTCTGTTTTACATGTGAAAACACCAAATAGTTTAGTGTTTGGCTGTAAAGATTGGAAAATAAAGCAATGAGGATTTTTTTTTTTAAGTCATTAAGCACTGAACAAAACTATGATACTAAAACCTTCTTGTTTTACCAACAGGAACAATATGCCAGAATTCCACAAATTAAAAACAAAGCTGTGAAGAAGAAAGGAACACGCGCATACGCCTGCCAGTGCAGCTGGAGAGATGTTGAAGAACTGACTGAGCTGCAGACTGACCGTCAGCTGCACTGGGTTTGTGGCAAACACTAAGGATCCAGACTTCCTGCATTCAGACAGCTGCATCCATGAGAGCAGTCTCTATTCATCGCCACAGTGTTTAGGTAAAGGCACATAGTATCATGCCCTTTGGAAAAGACAAAATTTCATTTAATGGCTGTACAAATTTTCAAGGACTAAATGGACTTGGGAAGATAATGTGCTTTAACATTTTGGAATTATTCCTTTTTGATATATGAGCATTTCACTTAGTAAGGTAACAGGTTATCCAAATACTTCTTTGTGAGGCTGTCTCCTGGAGTTTCATACAGATATATAGCCATTCACTAATAATTGCCGTACTCCTAACTGTTAATACACTTAGCATAAGTATTCCTCTTCATAGCAGTTAAAGGGAATAAAGCTGGCCCTACAGAGAGGTCACTGAGCGGGGTACATGTCACCTGCTCCGGTTAGATCTGCTGTTAGCAAACATCATAATTTAGACACGTCAGAATCCATGTAGTCAGTGACTGAGGAAACAGTTTTCAAGAGTGTGGCTGAATTGTAGGTGAAAATACTGCCTGTATCTGATCTTACCTCACAAATTTAAAACAATTCTATGCACAATAGTAAGTATATATTACCAGTTTTAACTTATTTCTCCTCCTTTTGTTCATTTACATATTAAAAGGTGTCTAGTTTTATATTTTAGCAAATACTCATTTCTATATTGAAAGGTTTTTTGATGCACCTAAAACTATAAGGAAAAATCCTAATACAGATCACTGCTTGATTTTCCAAGTACCTTCTTGCCTTTAATGCCCTAAAACTCCATTAAGTAAAGAGAACAGCAAGTAAGATATTTTCTTAGGCAGCCTGTTGATTTTTCTGGTAGGATCAGGTTGACATGCTGTTCATTATATAACTACATGAAAAGAGAAATAAAGCACAGCTGAACCACAGGTAACCTGTTGGGCTCCTTAATGTGACTAAGACTTGAGGAATCCTACAAAGCAGCACGTTTGGAAAAGCAGTTACCTCAAAAATACCAGCTCCCAGCCTCATCAGGAGATTCCAGTTTGCCAGACGCTCTTCACTGCATGTGTCTATTACGCAGTTCAGATATGTGACACGAGGCTTCTTTAAAGGGAGTAACCAAACACAGTTATGATCTGTTTAGTCTTATACTGAATCTGTTCCAGCCATTTTACTCAAGCAAAGAAAGATCTCGTCGTTCAAATCCTTCTCCTAACCATGACACTTTTGCATATGTGTATAACGTGCTCTAGTAAGTAAGTCTAGTATTCTAATAGGATACATCTCACTGGTAGATGCTCACATTTTTATATTAAGGATGTGTTTACAGATCTTATCTTTCAATAAAAGTGTTTTATCCCCTAAAATCTTAACAGAAACATAGGAAGATCTGGGTTGAATTGCCTATTGCAAAAAATAGCAGAGCAGCAAGATCCACACATTCAGGACCTCATGGAATTTGGCACATTTAGTCAGAATGGTGATTTTTTTTTTTTTTAGTTTAAGTGAGCAAATTTGCTAAATTATGTATTTGAATTTTTTGCTTTTATTATTTCAATATAACTATTCTGTAACTTAGATATATTGTCCATGTTTAGCAGTCCATAACATAATAGTTATAATAATTATTTCCCCAATGTCAGAAATGTGTAAATGAGTTGATATTTTTGTTGGCAACTTACTTTATAAGCTTTTTAATATTGTATACTTTTTAATCTAAAGTGTTGAAAGTATATGTTTATATACAAATGAATAGACTAGTACCAGTTGTAACTTATAGCCAAAACACAGCTACTTTACTGTCAGTGTAGAAGAATGTAGCTTGTAATCAATTATAATTTTTAAATGCAAAGTCTATAAAACTTTCAAGATGTTTTGCCCATTTGCTTTCAGTATTTATAATAATTTTCTACTACCTTCAAGTATCTTATTTTTTTTAATTAAAGTTTTATTGAAACACAGTGTGTAACAAACCCACTTGTTTATCTAGTTGTAGAGCCCTAGTTGTGGTGCACAGGCTTAGTTGCTTGGCAGCATGGGGGCTCTTAGTTTCTGGATCAGGGATCAAGCCTGAGTCTCCTGCATTGCATGAATTCTTAACTGCTGGACCACCAGGAAGGTCCCAGCAAGTGTCTGTTTTTTAATCAAACCAGGTAGCTACTTTATTTGAACTGTGTTATACTCTCATACCTTTATCTTGCCCAGAAATAAATAAATAATAAATAGCTTTACTCTGTATTTAGGTATATTTTTTGTTGTTTTATAATAAAATATTCATATGAGGATTAATGTAATATAATTTTGATAATTTCCTTTAAAATGTCAACAACAAGTTTTGAGCCATCCGGTTGAACAGAGAATGTACTTATTTGCATTGAGGAAGAGAAGCCTGCCATAAGTTTCAGTGCCTGTGTAAACATGTATGTGTACGTGCATGTGTAAGAGAGTGTGGCAGCTAAAGGAACAGGTCTTCGTGTAGGAAGGAGCCTGTTGATACAGTGGTTGGTGTCCCTCCAGACCCATATGATGATGTCCGTACACTTAACACCCTTTTCTTGGGCCAATGAAATGCATCAAACTATGATTTTTAATGGTTTTCCCTCATTTTCTTACTCACCTGATATTTTTAAATGTGGGAGGGAAGGGTCTTATATCTAATAAGTATTGTAATGAAGCTTAATAGTAACTCAAACGCTGATTTTTTTTCAGATGTTAGTTTTTTAACGAAATCTCTATCAGCCACCATACTAGCTTTATGTATTGTTTACTAGCTTTATGTACTGTTAATTCTGAAAGGAATGAAAAATTTCAAAATACATAATCTCTTTTCAGGTTTTACATTATATCACATTTATTTGGGTTTGTGACACCAAATATACCTTATTTCAAAGTATGGCATGGAATATATAGGTATGGTTGATAATTGAATTGTTTTCAGACTTTCCCCAAAATGAGTGACAATATGAAGTGTTAAAAATCAGAGTTGAAAGTCATGTCCCTTGGAAAGCTACTTAACCTTGGGGCTTTATTTGTCTCATCTTTGTGAATGATGGTATCCCTTTCGTAAGCTTGTTGTGAAGATGAAATTATATACTGTGTGAAAATGAAATGACATAGTATGGCGTTTAGTCCAGAATAAGTGCTTAATAAATGCTCTCACTCTGCTCCATCTAAATTAATTGGTACCACATGTTTCTTACACTAAAGCATTTGATCACATGTTTATTCATTCCCTAACATTCAATCTGTGAAAACCTGCTCTGCTGTCATTTTATCTTATTTCTAGTAAATATAAACATGTCTAGCTTTATTTTCATGCAAGCTGAAATAACTTTCAAAAACACCCACTCACTGTAGCCGTCTCTTCCTGTCTGCTTTAAACCTATTGGAGCGTCATAAGGCCTCCCAGGCCTTTCACAGCATCTTTCTGGCTTCTTCTGCCTCCCTCCTCTTCCAGCTAGACCGACAGCACACCCACTGTTCCTTAGACTGCTGCATGTTTTGCTGTCTTAATGTTCCTGCTCACCCTCATCTAATTCTATCAAAATTCAACTCATTTCTTAAAGTCTGTATTTTGTATGTCAGTGGTTTTCATGGTGTTTTCCATTCTCAGAGACGTCCCCTGGAGTCTTTCAAGGGGTCCACATGGTCAAACCTATTTTTGTAACACTTAAGACATTAGTGCTTTTTCACGTTTTCACTTTGTTGACATTTAATACTGTGGTGGAGAGGCAGAGGAACCAGAGATCAAATTGCCAACATTTGTTGGATCATAGAAAAACCAAGAGAATTCCAGAAAAACATCTGCTTCTGCTTTATTGAATATGCCAAAGCCTTTGACTGTGGATCACAACAAACTGTAGAAAATTCTTCCAAGAGATGGGAATACCAGACTACCTTACCTGTTTCCTGAGAAACCTGTATGCTGATCAAGAAGCAACAGTTAGAACCCAACATGGAACAACAGACTAGTTCCAAATTGGGAAAGGAGTACATCAAGGCTGTATATTGTCACCCTGCTTGTTTAACTTATATGCAGAGTACATCATGCAAAATGCCAGGCTGGATGAAGCACAAGCTGAAATCAAGATTGCCAGGAGAAATATCAATAACCTCAGATATGCACCCTTATGGCAGAAAGCAAAGAAGAACTAAAGAGCCTCTTGATGAAAGTAAAAGAGGAGAGTAAAAAAGCTGACTTAAAACTCAACATTCGAAAAACCAAGGTCATAGCATTCTATCCCATCGCTGCATGGCAAATAGATGGGGAAACAGTGACAGACTTTCTTTTCTTGGGCTCCAAAATCACTGCAGGTGGTGACTACAGCCATGAAATTTAAAAAAAAAAAAAATTATTTGTTCCTTGGAAGAAAAGTTATGACCAAGCTAGACAGCATATTAAAAAGCAAAGATATTACTTACCCAACAAAGGTCTGTCTAGTCAAGGCTGTGGTTTTTTCCAGTAGTCATGTATGGATGTGAGAGTTGGACCATAAAGAAAGCTGAGCCCCAAAGAACTGATGCTTTTGAACTGTGGTGCTGGAGAAGACTCTTGAGAGTCCCTTGGACTGCAAGGAGTCAAACCAGTCAGTCCTAAATGAAATCAACCCTGAATATTCATTGGAAGTACTGATGCTGAAGCTGAAGCTCCAATACTTTGGCCACCTGATGGGAAGAACTGACTCGTTAGAAAAGACCCTGATGCTGGGAAAGATTGAAGGCAGGAAGAGAAGGGGACAACAGAGGGTGAGATGGTTGGATGGCATCACTAACTCGATGGACATGAATTTGAGCAAACTCTGGGATTTGGTGATGGACAGGGAAGCCTGACATGGTGCAGTCCATGGTGTCACAGGGAGTCAGACACAACTGAGCAGCTGAACTGAAGTGGGAGGGGGGTACACAGAAAGCACTTGTGCAGTTGAGTTGTGAGCTGAACAAACCACTTTTTTCATGGAATCCATTTTTGCCTGAAAGAACAACTGACAAACTAAAATTCAGACTTACTTAGCACACATTTTCTTAAAAATTAACAGAGTGAGTCGCCTCCAGGAAAATAACTGGGTATTTGTTACCAATGATAGAATGTTAAGTCTTCAAGCAAAAATTAGAATTTTGGAAAACTTGGATCTACCACTCTGAGCATAAGACTTTCCCAATGAAACTAGTAGTGATTTGAACAAGTGATTTGTAATGGATTTAAGTTAACTAGTTTTTCATGTTCTCAGTTTCAACTTCTAATATGATAAATATCAATAGATATACCACAAATAGAACAAGCTCTTTAGGGTTTGCAATAATCTTTAAAGCAGGACAAGGGTCCTGAGACCAAAACGGTTGAGAGCTATTGCACACTCTTGATTCCCTCCCTCCCTGCACCTCACCCCAGGCTACAGGTGTGATTGCTCCTCCTCGCAGCTGCTCTCAAGCTTTCATTCCTCATGCAGTGCCTTGTATTTTAATTATTTGTGTGCTCGTTGTATATCCACCTGGGAAATTTTATCTCAAGCTCTTTATGGCTCTGAAGGAACTCCTAGCAGTTCAGGGAAAACAGTTCAGGGAAAACTGTCTGGACCGTTGTTCCACTGACTTCCTGGAGCACCATGGGTAAGCCACTGTGTCTTGGGCTTCAAATTTAAAATGAGAGTTGCATTGACTGACATGAGTTTCCTTCCAACTGAGATGCTTGAATCCTGTTCCTCTCAGAATACAGCGCTGTGCTAGCCGTGCAATGGGAGATGGGGTTTGTGTTGTGGGGAAGAGCCCACATTCTGGGGTCAGGGATGTGGAGGTTCAAAAACACATGATCTGAATCCTCTTGGAGCTTTCAGTCAGCGGTGGAAAGCAGTGAACCACCAACTGCTGAGACCTTGAGTGGTCTCAGAGAAAAGTAGTCAGGGTTCTTACAGAGCACAGGCGGCGTTGAAATCCAAGTGGGAGGGAAGGAGGCTCTTCCTTCTTGTAGATGATTCTTAAGTTGCCTTTAAAGAACTAGAAGTAAATTTCCTTGGCTTGCTTTACACTGTGGGAGAATGGTAGTAAGAGCTGAGGCTACACCGGGGAGGTAGGATTGAATTCAGAACCCGCCCTATGTAGTCCCGTGGGACAGAAATTGAACTAATTGGAAGCAGCAGTTGAGGGGGAAGATGACGAATGCTTTTTCCAGGTGGCACACGCTTTGTATGTGGTGCTTTTGTTCACAGTTCCTCTTTCCTGTCCCTCCAGAAGACTGCACGTCCTCATCTGAACTCAGGCAGAAAAGAATGGCATCTCAAACTTGTAGAATAAAGGACCTCGGGGAGGCATCCCAAGAAAGCCGTGTTTGTTAAGAGGGGGTGAGGGCGTGTGGAGTCCACCACAAAATGGACGTTCTAGAAGGCACAGGAAATGGAGTTGGCCCAGAGGCCAGAGTAGCGGGAAGTGGGGCAGCAGGGGATGGCTAGGGATGTTGAGCAGTGTTAAGATGAGAGCCTGGAAGGAACTTACATTCTATCCAAAAAACCATAGGGAGAGAGCTCTGGGAGTTGGCTGCCTCACACATCTAACCGACTCTGGTTCTGGCTAGTAGCCAGGTGGTTTCTGTGCGTGACATAGGCTCGGGGCTCAGACGATGGCCCGGGCGACGGCCCGGGCTGCTGGACTGCTGTTCTTGGATCTGGTCAGCAGCCTACACCCTTTACTCTTAGATTTGAATAGAACTGATTCTGAAAAAGTCCAAACTCAGGAGACTACAGAGTTCATGTCCGGCTAGAGGAATACAGAGTACCCATGAAAAGAGGTTTTGTAATGTAGTCATTGTCTTCAGAAGACCGTTTAGAGGAACTATGGATATCAGTGAGCGAGGCCTTTCTTCTCAAGGACTTGTTCATCCAAACAAGTTGTTGTCAGGGGCCTGAGAAGATTGAGATTCAAACAGATAAAGAAGATTGGGAGAGATTGCTGGCCTAGGCTTCAGTTTTGCTAGAGATCAATACCAGAGGAGAGGCAAGAAGGCTGGACTCTAGAGATAGTTTTATCATTATTCTTATTTACAGATGAGACCGAGGCACAAAGAAGTGGCCCCAAATCACTTAGGTTGTAAGTAGCAGGGTAGGATCTGAACCTTGGTCCACTCCACTCTGCCTCTGTGTGGAAGGGGAAGGAAAAGTAGCTTTCTGCAAGACAAGCTGCAGCCTTAGTTGTGTAACCTAGGGCTTTCACCCTGGCATTCCCCAGCAGAGCCCTGGTAGACTGACTGATAAATACACTGGACTGTAAAAATATACAATCCCGGCTTGACCAAAATAATACCTGAAGACATTTCCATGATGTTTAGAGGAAGCAAGATACAGTGCCCAGGTGTACTAGGCTTCAGGTTGCCTCCCAGTGCTGAAGGACAGGTGGTAGACTAATGAGGAAGAGGCCAGGTTAGATGCAGTGAGAAAGAGTTCAGATTCCATTAGTCAAGTCTCTCAAGGGCTCGGGGGTGAGGAATGAGAGCCGGCGCTGAATTTGATAACCCTGGGGTATTAGGGCCCAGATTCTTGTCTGGTGCAGTGGTTCTCAACTTTGGCTTCAGTTGAGTTGCCTGGTGAGCTTTAAAGAGTGTCAGGGCCTGGCCCTAGGCCCAGAAACCGATTACTTTGTCTTGAAATTAAGGCCTAAGCATCAGTATTTAAAACAAAAAACTCCCAGTTATTTCAGTGTGAGGCCTGAGTTGATAATCTCCTAGCAGTGATAATGACCTTCAGCACATCACATTCCTCTTTGGTCTTTAGTATCATCACCTGTTTAAAAAAAAAATTATTTGCTAAAAGCTGTCATTGCCAGTATTTTTATATGAGGCTATACTAAGTGATTTTTAATGTCCCAGGATTAAATCTTCACGAATCTCTTTTCATGATGTAAGCATTTTAAAGTACTTTTTTCATTTAGGGTTCAGAGTGTATTGTCATCAGTGTTTCCATTAGTACCTAGAAACAGCGTGGGGTCAGTGCTGAGTCTAAGGCTTGAGACTCATAATAACTCATTCACCTTAATACAGAAAAGAAGAGCAACCTCCAAATTTGGACCGTGCAAATCCCTTGCCACTAGAAGAAGCATCTCAGAGATGTAGCCCCCCAGAAAGTGAGTCACTGGCACCATCTTGCATTGCGAACAGCAGCCCTCACTAATAATATTAGGCAGAAAGTAGGACTCCAGAATGTGCATGAAAGACTATTTTAAGTCTAGAGAAATTTGATGTACTTTCAGGATTCATACATACAACAGCCACTGTGGAGAACAGTGTTGAGTTCAGTCGCTCAGTTGTGTCCAACTCTCTGCGACCCCATGAATCACAGCACGCCAGGCCTCCCTGTCCATCACCAACTCCCGAAGTTCACTCAGACTCACATCCATCGAGTCAGTGATGCCATCCAAGAACTGCCGTACAATCCAGCAATCCCACTGCTGGGCATACACACCCCAAGGAAACCAGAATTGAAGGAGACACATGCACCCCAGTGTTCATCTCAGCACTATTTACAATAGCTAGGACATGGACACAACCAACATGTCCATTGGTTGTATAGATGAATGGAAAAGGAAGTTGATGTACATATACACAATGAAATATTACTCAGCTATAAAAAGGAACGCATTTGAGTCGGTTCTAATGAGGTGGATGAACCTGGAGCCTATTTATTATACGGAGTGAAGTCAGAAAGAGAAAAACAAATACTGTATATTAACACATATTTTGGAGTCTAGAAAGACAGTACTGATGATCCTACATGCAGGGCAGCAAAAAAACCCAGACTCTTGGACTCAGTGGGAGAAGGTGAGGGTGGGGTGACTTGAGAGAATAGCACTGAAACGTGCATTGCCATATGTAATGTAGATGGCCAGGGCAAGTTGTACGCGTGAAGCAGGGCACCCGAAGCCAGTGCCCTGAGGCAACCCAGGGGTCTTAAAGATAATGCCCCTTCAGCATTCTCCATCTTGCCTTAAACATGTCTTAGTACCCGCAAGCTTGCCTTATAGCAGGAGACCCGAAGCTACCCACTTAAAGGGAGCATCAAAGCACAGGCGCCTTTCACCTAAAGTGCCGTCCTGCACTGTGCCAGGTTGTGGTAAGAGAGGTGCCAGTTTCCAGTCAGGAGTCGAGCTGGTAACACTTCTAAGGAATCGTGATAACAGGTCTTTTATGTTACGTGTCTTGGACTCTGGCCAATGCCAAACATCCAAGTGTGGACATCTACAGGCAGAGCTGGCGCAAGGCGATGAGTTCCCCACTGTGTGAAATTCACCACTGGACATCCCCCAGTTTGCTCATCATTGATTCCAACGTGACAAAAATGGAAACTGCTCACCCATGTGTCAGTACTTGTGCTAGAAACAGGCCCTGCTCCCCAGGAGGGAGAAAGGAAAACACTTGGTGAAACTTCCCCTTTCATAGTCTAAAACCCCTGCTGCAACTTCAGGTCAGCTGTCCAGTCATCAACCCACAGTCTGAGCCCAGCACCAGCCATCCCCGAGACCTGGACCAGCAAAGGAAGGAAGTCCCGAAGAAGCCTTCACACGGTACAGCTCATCGCAGTGGACAAGAAAGGGGAAATTTTTATTCCAGGAACCTGGGGATTTTAAAAGACCCATCTTCTGAGTAGGGCTTCCCCGGTGGCTCGGTAGTAAAGAATCCGCCTGCCAATGCAGGAGACACAGGTTCCATCCCTGGGTGGGGAAGGTACCCTGGAAAAGTAAATAGCAACCCACTCCAGTATTCTTGCCTGGGAAATCACACGGACAGAGGAGCCTGGTGGGCTACAGTCCGTGGGGTCTCAAAGGAGTCAGACACAACTTAGCAACTAAACAACATCACTTTGTTGTTGTTCAGTCGCTCAGTTGTGTCTGACCTTTTGTGACCCCATGAACTGCAGCACGCCAGGCTTTCCTGTTCATCACGATCTCCTGGAGTTTGCTCAAACTCATGTCCATTGAGTCAGTAATGCCATTCAACCATCTCATCCTCTGTCATCCCCTTCTCCTCCCACCTTCAATCCCTCCCAGCATCAGGATCTGTTACAGTGAGTCAGTTCTTCGCATCAGGTGGCCAAAGTATTACCTTCAGCTTCAGCATCAGTCCTTCCAGTGAATATTCAGGATTGACTTCCTTTAGGACTGACTGACGGTCTGATATCCTTGCTGTCCAAGGGACTCTCAAGAGTCTTCTCCAGCACCATAGTTTGAAAGTGTCAATTCTTTAGTGCTCAGCCTTCTTTATGATCCAGCTCTCACATCTGTACATGACTACTGGAAAAACCATAGCTTTAACTATATGCACCTTTGCCTGCAAAGTGATGTCTCTGCTTTTTAATACGCTGCCTAGGTTTGTCACAGTTTTTCTTCCAAAGAGCAAGCATCTTTTAATTTCATGGCTGCAGTCACCATCCACAGTGATTTTGGAGAGAAGATAAAGTCTGTCACTATTCCCATTGTTTCCCCATCTATTTGCCATGAAGTGATGGGACCGGATACCATGATATTTGTTTTCTGAATGTTGAGTTTTAAGCCAGCTTTTCACTCTCCTCTTTGACTTTCATCAAGAATCTCTTTAGTTCCTCTTCACTTTCTGCCATTACTGTGGTATCATCTGCAGGTCTGAGGTTATTGATATTTCTCCCGGCAATCTTGATTCCAGCCCGACATTTCATATGATGTACTCTGCATATAAGTTAAATAAACAGGAAGACAATATACGGCCTTGACGAACTCCTTTCCTAATTGTGGGAAACCAAAAATTGAACCAGTACAATCTGAATTTAGGAAAAGCAGAGGGACTGGAGATCAAATTGCCAACATCGGTTGGATCATAGAAAAAGCAAGAGAATTCCAGACAAGCATCTGCTTCATTGACTAAAGGCTTTGACTGTGTGGATCACAACAAGCTGTGGAAAATTCTTAAGGCTGACTTAGTGACCCTAATAAATTGAGAATCTAGCCCATAGGGGGCAGACCTGCACTGAGGACTGGATCTCATTTTTTTGTTGTTGGACTTTGGTCTCTGGAAAAGCACCCAGAAGAACATTCTTAAACATCGGGCATTTCAGTTTTTCATCAAAATCTACCTTCTATGTTTAAAGATACCTTGTAGTGGTGGAGCTAAATGTTTTTTCTCTGGCTGAGAATAGAAACCCTCCCTAGTCTAAACCACCTGCCTTGTTCTTAGGAGAAAAGGACAGGCACCAAGCAGCTGAGCAGTCTCACCCAGGAAGTTTCACAACCCTTTATACCCGGAAGCACTTGTCATCTGAGCTTGTGAACCCACCTGGAAAGTGGAACACTTCAACTGATTCACTTCAAAATTCAACTCCTTGAGCACTTCAAGGAATATAATTGGACCTAAAGTTAAAGAGGAGCAATGAAATTACTCCTCACAACAAAAGATGGGAAAGCAAGGTGACGGACTTGGCAGAGGCGATGGAGGAAATTGCACGGGTGAGCCAGTTTTTGCTGACGGGCCTTCTGAGACCAGGAAACCTTATCTTCATGACCTTTAAGCCTGATTGTTCAGCACAGATGTTCCCAGAATACAGTGATTTGGTTTTAGGGTTTTTTTTTTTTTTTCATTTAAATACACAGAAAGCAAACAAAATAAACAATTATTTTGTATGCTCACTTTTTTTGTGCATCAACATACAACATATAAAAATGCAAAAATCTCTCCACCACCCCCAAAGGTAAATATTGTTCCTTTAATGTCCATCCTTCTGAACTTTTGGATGGATGGATGGATGGTAGAGATATTTCCTGACTTTTTTTCTTAACAAAAATGGAGTACTGATACGTAGATACATTACCCTGCTATTTGTTTGAGTCTTTGAGAGGAGGGAGCTTAACCAAATAGTATATCATAGATATCTTTCCAGACCAGTATGCATAGATTTATCTCATTTATAATGGCTCTGTGATATTCCATGGTTATGGATGTTCTAAGATTTAACTATTTTTCTGTTTATGGAGATTTCTGTTTCATAATTTTTCTGTTAAAGACAGTGCTTCAGGCAATACCTTTGTAGAGATATCTGTACACTTACTAGTACGTAATACTTCCTACAGATTATTAAAAATGGACATTCTGGTCAGATTCTGCATCTCTAAGAAGCTTTCAGGTGATGCCTGTAGCGCGGTCTACGGACTGTATTTTGAGCAGCCAGATCATATAAACAGTCCATCAAATAAAAGTCCAGCTAATCTAAGATCTATCCACATGCCGAAGAGACTCTGTATAGACCTTCTGGTTGATGATGCTGGTGGAGCCAAGCCTTTCATACTCAGTAAAGTTATCTTAAACCATCCCAATAAGCCCCTCTGCCATCTGCAAGTGACCACAGTTGATGTGGAACAAATGATTTGCCTAGGCAAGCCCTGTCTGAATTCATGACCAATAAAATTGTGAGATTAAATGGTGGTAGCTTTAAGAAAAAAAAAAGGATTGCTTGATCAAATTAGCACAGTTTAAATTTTTATGATTCTGTCAAATTACCCTTTCACAAGATGACATCAATTTATGTAGTGGTGTGAACTATGGATGAGAGTGACTGATTTCTTCCCTAAAGAAATAGGATGAAGAGTCTGTATTTATCATTATTAGCATTTTAAAATATATTTAATGATGAAATATTTCAAATACACAGGAAACTATAAAGAATAGGCTAAAATAGTGGTTCATACACATTTTTGTTACTTTTTGCATTAAATTTAATAGTTATTTTTCTCCAGAAAATTGCCCACTTCAGCTGAATGTTAAATTGATATTTCAACCCAAATTTGGTTAACTTCAAAGCCTAAACTCATTTAGGCCTGGAGCAGAGACGGAGGGCAGAGAGAGCCCTGTGCTCAGGATGCCAGAAGACAGCTGAGTCAGCCCTTCAGCTGCTGTTCCAGTTCCCTGTTGGCTGCCTGGGCAACCACGAGCCCGTCACCCAGGGGGCCTCCAGGAGGATGAGGCTGGCTCTCCTCCATACACTGTGACTCCCAGTGAGAAAATGAAGGCTCAAAACAAAGTCACAGAAATACTGATAATTGTTTTAATTATTACATAGAACAAATTACTGATCACAAAAGCCCAAGCCATGTAATCATAGAATTTAATGACATATATTTGCAAAGCAGAAAAAGACGCAGATGTAGAGAACAAATATATAGATCCAAGGAGGAAGGGAGCGGATGGGAGGAACTGGGAGACTGGGATTGACACATGTACACTGCTGCTGCTATGTAGGAAATAGGCAACGAATAAGAACTTACTATGTGGCACAGGGAGTGCTGTTTAATACACTGAATGACCCAAAGGGGAAGGAGATCCAAAAGGGAGGGAACACATGTATATGTATGGCTGAGTCATTTCACTGTACAGTGAAAACACAACATTGTAAACTCCCAGTTAGTTTACATTTATATATATATATATAGCTATATATATATTTATCTCCCAGTTATAGTTTATTGGAGTGTAAACTATACTCCAATCAAAATTAAAGAAAAGTGACATATAGGTAGTATATAAACTGTATATCTGTATTTTTTTCTTTTACAGTTCATCATAGGGAGCAGGGTCTATAGGGCTTGAGTAGCATCTCTACTCCCTCTCTCTCCACCCCTCCCAGAGCAGCTGCTGCTGTTCTTACTATAACGGCTGGATGCCAGGAGCTGCCCGTTTTATGTGATGTGACGAGCAGCTTGCGGTTCCGTCACTCTAACTCGGTCCCTGAATTGACTGACTCATTTGCTGTAATATCAAAATCTAAAGCTGAGCCCTTGTGAACATTCCCACTGGGCCACCTGTCTTTGTTCCTGAGGGACAACCCTCCTCCAGCCCCACAGACCATCCTGGGTGCTCCACCCTCACCCCACACCAGGTCAGAGTTCTTCTAGTCATCACCAAATGCTGCCCACCCCCTCCCCGACTTGCTGCCCCCTGACCGCTGATGACCACAACAATCGCTACCTCTGTGCTCCAAAGATGAGGGTCTGCCCATTCTCACAGGGGTTCTCTCAGAGGTGACAGCCAGCAGCCTTTCCAAGGTCACAGTCACTGGCACAGGTTTTCCGCTCTGCAGAAGCCCCCTGGCCAGTGGGGCGCACTGCACCAGGAGGGCCACAGAGGAGCCCCCAGGTGAGGCCAATGCGGCAGGAAGCACATCAGCCGCACAGTCAACTGCTACACCACTGCTCGTCCACTCAACTCCACTGAGCAACTTTAAACACGGGAAGGAACTGTGACTGCTCTTGTTAGGCGCTCTAACAGCCAAGTTCTCTTCAGGGTCTAAGCTTGGCATGTCTTGAAGGTACATAAATTGTTCCCTGTGTCTTTTCTGAACAGAGGTCTCAGGGAGAGAAGACATCACCATCTTAGTAAAAGACCATCAGAACTGGAAAGGACTTGGGACTAGATCATTAATCCAGCCCTTTGTTTTATAGATGAGTCAACAAACAGGCTTAGAAAGTTGAAGGATTTTCCCTTCTTATACACAGAAGAGGGGTGTCCAGAACTTACTTTAAATAGAGGAGTCTTGTGTGCTGTGTGCTTAGTTGCTCAGTCGTGTCTGACTCTTTTGTGACACTATGGACTGTAGCCCACCAGGCACCTCTGTCCATGGGGATTCTCCATGCAAGAATACTGGAGTGGGTTGCCATGCCCTTCTCCAGGGAATCTGCCCAACCCAGGGACTGAACCCAGGTCTCCTGCATTGCAAGCAGATTCTTTACCACCTAAGCCACCAAGAGGAGTCTTGGAAACCATCAAGTCCATCCAGGGACAGATGGGCCCCTGGGAAGGAGGGTCTTTAATGTCTTACCCCTCCCTTGACCTGCCTAATTCTCCTCCCCCTCACCTTGTGAGATGTGTGACACAACCACGGGGTCCCCTGAATGCTTTGTCCCTCTATCTCCCCTTCCTCAACCAGGGCAAACCACGCCTGCCTAGTCTATCAGCGACTCCCCCAGTGAAACCAGCTCCCCCGGTTGCAAAAGGAGCTGATAAATAGATGCCCTGTCCCCAGCTGTTAAGTGCTGGCAATGGCTTCCAGTGCTTCTGCACTCTCATGGATATTCTCTAACTAAATTTTTTAAGCTAACACATTCAAATGGCCCAAAATTTAAACAATACAAAAATTATCATTCCTATACCCACCCGCCTTCCATTGTGCCAATTCTCATCTCAACTCTATGCAGGTAACTTTTTTTTTTTTTTTGCTTCTTGTGTATCTTTTTAGATACTTTATACTCATATAAGCAGATATATATTTACAAAGAACTCCTAAGAGGTCTCAGAACTGTAAGCCAAAGAAATCCTGCTAATAGTAAAACTATAGACACTCCGAAAATCTGAGCAACAAGTCTTTTCCAGAGACCCTTTAGTCATGACTTGTGGCTGCTTGCTTGTAATTGAAGTTCTCAGCTCTAAAGAAAATTGGTTCCAGTGGGACTCTGTAACAAGTTCATCACCCAGAAAGAACTACAACCATTGCCTCATTTCTAGGTCTGAAAGGAAGAAAGGGTGAGATTAGGGGAGCTCTTGAGACCCATCTCTTCATTGGTTGACTCATTGGTTGACTCATTTGTTGACCAATACTATGGACCAGGCACTAAGCCAGGCCCAGGACACAGATATAATGCCTGTGAGCACAGGCAAAAGGAAGACAACTTAGACCAAGGCTATTACTTAGATGATGTCAATTGCAACTGACAAAATATCCAACACAAAGTGTCTCTGTTTTAAAAGGTCTGTGTAGTCAAAGTTATGGTTTTTCCAGTAGTTATATATGGATGTGAGAGTTGAACCATAAAGAAGGCTGAGAGCCAAAGAATTGACAATTTCAAACTATGGTGCTGGAGAAGACTCTTGAGAGTCCCTTGGACAGCAAGGAGATCCAACCAGTCAATCCTAAAGGAAATTAATCCTGAATATTCATTAGAAGGACTGATAGCTGAAGCTCCAATATTTTGACTTTTCTGATGTGAAAAGCCAACTCATTGGAAAAGACCCTGATGCTGGGGAAGGTTGAGGGCAGGAAAGAAGAGGATAACAGAGGATGAGAAGGTTGGATGGCATCACTGACTCAATGGACATGAATTTGAGAAAACTCAGGGAGACAGTGAAGGACATGGGTTGCAGAGAGTCGGACATGACTTAGCAACTGAACAACAACTGAAATATGAAAACAGAGAGTTGACTTTAGATACTGCTCAAATCAGAGCTTCAACAATGTCACTAGCAGATATCTCTTGGCTCTTTTCCCTCTGGCTTGGTTCAGTTCTCACTCATGGTTGTCCAGGAACACTTGGGTTCATATCATCACTGATTCAGTTAGTGGAAGTGAATCCCTGCTTCCTGCAAATCCAAATATCCAGAGGTTGAGTGTCCTTAGCCTTGATTGGCTTAACTGGATCACCTGCCCACTTCTAAACCAATCACTGAAGCCCACAGGCATGGACTATAACGATTGGTCTAGTCTAGGTCACATGTTCCACTCTCAGTGGCCAGGGTCAATTTTTCCCAAAACACATAGATCCAGAGTGAAGGAGAGGTGGTACTCCCCAAATTAAACAGAGGCACTATAGCCATACACACAAAATAGACTGCTGGGGCATAAAAATAGGAAGCATCCACTCCATCCATGCAATTACAAGTGCAGTGAACAGTGCAAAGGGGAACTGCAGGCCATGGAGAGTCTGCCCCTGCACAAGTGGGCAGCAACCCGGTGAGGGTTGTGGGTTATATTCATGGGAAAGCCCAGATACGGGAAAGCATAAAGCCCTTTCCTAGAGCTGAAAGATCTACGATATGACTGGAGCTCAGAAAGCGAGAGTGGGGAGAGACCGAGACCAGCTAGGAAAGGAGCCAGTAGGGTGATCTGCCCCTTTAACCCAAGCCATGACCCCGTGCCCAGCTCCACACGTAATTTATTCCTTGTGTTCAGTCCTGTCACCCAGCACTGTGATTGGAGACCCAGTGCTGCGCGAGTGTGAGGATCAACTCTCACCAGGTCACTTCCTGGCCCTGCCCGCACTCCAGCTCCTGTTTCTCCCACTCTTGACTTCTCCTGACCCTGCTGGTCCCACATCTCCAATTCAGAAGGGTGTTTAGAGGGAAATCTGGCCAGGTGGGCATAGAGAGCCAGTCCTCAGGCCTAGCCTTACCGTACTTATCAAGGCTGCCTCTCCACTGGACACCAACCCTGTGAACTGAGGCCAAGACATACACTGTCTCAAGGCCTGGGGTCCAGAACAAACATGGGGAGTGAGCAGTAACCTTCCAAAGTGAGCAGAGGGCCTCAGAGCAGGAGCCACAGGACCAAAAACGTGGTCCTGAGTGTTCTCTGGGCTCTGAAAGCTGCTGAGAGCTGACCCAGGCTTCAGCTTTGAGTTCCTGGGGAAATATTTTGTCACCAAGTCCAAGCTTGCTCTGCTCACTGCACAACAGGCCAGTAAGAGGAGACAATGCGCTGAGGCAAGGAATATGACTTTATTCAGAAAGCCAGCTGACCAAGAAGACGGCAGACTAACGTTTCAAAATAACCATCTTGTTTGGGTCTGGATGCCAGGTTCTTTTATAGAACCAGAAAAAGAAATGATGAGAAAGTTAAGTAAAAAAGGCAGAATAGAGAGGGAGAGACGGTGATGAAGTAATGTAAAAAGGGCAGTCAGTCTTGCAAAACATCTCCTGGAATGACCAGCCTCCAGGGAAGGATGTATTAGTTTCTTCTTTCTTGCCACCATTCACAGGTGGGCAGGGTCAGATTATCTCCCTGTGAGCTGAACATTAGTTTAATAGTCAGGCAGAGAGGCAGGGTTCTCTGAGGCAGACCACTATGTATGATTATAACAACAAAAGCAACGAAAAGTAAAGTTTAAAGTCACATAAACAGATCCAACATGGAGTCAACATCGGCTCTTCACTGTAACAGTTTCATAACTCATTGGATGAGAGTCATGGGAAGTGCAGCTTCCTTAGAACCCACTCCAGTGTTCTTACTCGGAGAATCCCAGGGACGGGGGAGCCTGGTAGGCTGCCCTCTATGTGGTAGCTCAGAGTCGGACACGACTGAAGCGACTTAGCAGCGGCAGCAGCAGCAGAGTCTCTTATATAGGAAAGTGAAGAAAGCAAGACAAGAGAGCACCAGATCTACATTTAGTGCCATGTGCATGAGGTCTGGGTAGAACTTTCTCTCTACTTCCTCTCTAGTTGCTGCTGTTTCTGACATATTTAAAGCTGTCCAGTTTACATAGGTGTTTTTAATTATAAGGTGCCTCACTTTCTGAAAGTAGATTAATAAACAAATGAAAGAAGAATATTATGAGAGTTGGTTTTGGGTTTTGTTTTTTTTCTAATTTCAGGCCCTCTCATGTTTTAAAACATTTCCTTCTCTCAGGTCTACACTCTCAAAGTGGAATCCGAGCCACCACAAACGGACAGCCAGCTTCCTCTATTTAATCAGTTGCTCGTTAATGCACAGTATACAGTTTCCTCCTGACAGTCCAACAAGGGTAACCACAGCTGAAAACACACATCTGTGTTTAGCTAACAGAATAGCAAGGCTCACGCCAATCATCTTTTATGCAATACTTTATGCAAATGTGGATAAAGCTCACAGGGGGGCCAATGTCTTCTTGAAGGTGGTTTATGTGCAGAAATTACTGTTTCCATTTTCTCATTCATCAGCTTGAAAATGACACTCCTCCCCATCTGCTCTTAGTATCTGACTTTAGGGCTCCCCTAACGCAACCCCTGGTGGCCAAAACCCCATAGCTCCAGATCCTACCAGCGTACCATTCCTCCAGTTTAGCACAATTTAGTAGTCTCAACTTTATATTTCTTGACATTAGAACTACGTGAAACCAGCGCAGAGCTGCTTGTTGGCTAATGCTATGACTATCAGAAAACCCAGGAAGTCCACCCACCTGAGTTGTTACTGAGCCCAAGATGGCTCTACTTGCCACATGACAGGCCAGTAAATTGGGGGACAAGGCCTAAGGCAGGGAATAGAGACTTTATTTCGAAAGACAGAAGACTGAGAAGATGGCAGATTAGTGTCCCCAAAACAAACCACCTTTTGGGGTCTGGATGCCAGAACAGAGAGAGGGAGGAGGTAAGGAAGTAAAGTAAAAAAAAAAAAAAAAAAAAAAGACCATTAATTTGCCTGGCTTGGCCAGCATCAGGTGGCTTGGCCAGCATCAGGGAGGGGTTGTATTAATATTAATTTCTTCTTTCAGCAACCATTCACAGGTGGGCGGGCTCAAATTGTCTCCCTCTGAGCTGAACAAAGGGCACTTGAGTTTAACATTCAGGCAGAGGGGCAGGGTCCCCTGAAGCAGGCCATTATAATAACAAAGGCAACGAAAAGCAAACGTTAAAGTAACGAGAAAAAAAAAAAACAGATCCAACTTGGAGTCTGTTTTGGCTCTTCAGAGAAGCCAAGGGCATCCACCCCTCATCTATGCCAGGGGCCCCTCACCAGGCCTCAGTGATTCTGCCATTTTCCCTTTTCCTCTGGAGCATCTCCCAGGCACATTGTGGAGACGGCTGCCGCCTCTTCGGAGCAGGACTTGATCTATCTGTGTGTCTGTGTGCACACGGCTTCGCCCTCCTCCCCCTCCTCCCCACAGGCACGGGAGCTGCACAGAGATGGTGCGGAGGTGAGGGTTCTGGGCCCCTCATCTGGTTTCCTTCCCCAGCAGGCGCTCCTCACTGCCATCAGCCAGAGATTCCAGGCACCCGCCAAGCCCCTTCACAACAGAGAAACTGAGTCCAGGGAGGAACCTGACAGCAAGCATCCCCCACCCAAGGGAGGTGGTGTTCTGGAGCAGACTCCTTTCTTGCCAAGCCTCATCCCCTTCACGGTCTTCTTTGAAATAAGCCCTGGGTGACTCATCTCCCACATGCCAAGCAGCCTCTAGGACATTTTGCTGACTTAAAAGCCATCCTTTCCTGAAACGACTATGCCCTCCCTCCTCTCTCCCACGAACGCAGCAGCTCCTGTGGTGGTTCCTGGCTGTACATCAGAAAGTTCCTCCTCTATTTCAGGAAGATTCATCCGTTCCCCTTCACGGTCTTCTTTGAAATAAGCCCTGGGTGACTCATCTCCCACATGCCAAGCAACCTCTAGGACATTTTGCTGACTTAAAAGCCCTCCTTTCCTGAAATGACTATGCCCTCCCTCCTCTCTCCCAGGAACGCAGCAGCTCCTGTGGTGGTTCCTGGCTGTACATCAGAAAGCTCCTCCTCTATTTCAGGAAGATTCATCCGACCAGTGAGCAGCCTGCGAGGAACTGTGACGGCTGGAGGTGTCAGAACGTCTGGAGAGTGGCCAGGGCACTGCAGACGTGAGGGTATTATGTGCCTTGTCCTGGCCCTGGAGGATGGAGCGGGATCACCCAAGAGCTTGTTAGAAAGGCAGGTTCGCAGGCGCACTGGATCAAAATCTGCCTTTTATAGATC
Source organism: Madoqua kirkii (assembly GCA_006408675.1). Classification (NCBI taxonomy): domain Eukaryota; kingdom Metazoa; phylum Chordata; class Mammalia; order Artiodactyla; family Bovidae; genus Madoqua; species Madoqua kirkii. The sequence continues at coordinate 39,971 of SJYC01044607.1, read as the reverse complement.
CCTGGGTGACTCGAACAGGAAAGTTTGAGAAGCGGTGGATTCTCTACCACCCTGTAACTGATTGTATCCGATTGAGTCTCCAGGTCCTTTCCGTAACCCTCCCCACAGCACGCTGCATAATTAATGCCAAGTACGAAAGTCTTCAGTGCACCAAGTAAGAAAGCACAATTTCCCTTACTTAATCCTGGTAGCAGCCCTGGGGCTTGGAATTGCTATCCTCATTTCACAGAGGAAGGAGCTAGGCTTAAAGAGGTCAGACCACAGGCCCAAGATTATAAACTCAGTTCAGTTCAGTTCAGTCGCTCAGTCGTGTCTGACTCTTTGTGACCCCATGGACTGTAGCACGCCAGGCCTCCCTGTCCATCACCAACTCCCAGACTTTACTCAAAGTCATGTCTGTTGAGTCAGTGGTGCCATCCAACCATCTCATCCTCTGTCGTCCCCTTCTTTTGCCTTCAATCTTTCCCAGCATCAGGGTCTTTTCCAGTGAGCCAGTTCTTCGAATCAGGAGGCCAAAGTATTGGAGTTTCAACTTCAGCATCAGTCCTTCCAATGAAGGACTGATCTCCTTTAGGATGGACTCCAAGGACTAGGATTTCTCTGGAGGCTGCTCGACCTCTAGATCTGCCACTTGAAGCAGGAATTCTCTGCTTCAGGAGCTGTATTTAAACCAGCTGACAGCCCACTCTAGAAATCTGGGCTGAGGGGGCCGGCAGGGCTGTGAGCTGCTCCCAGGAAACAGCAGGGTGCAAGCCCCAGCACCCAGCGCCTGTCTGGGCCTGTCCTTCTGCAGCAAGCTCCCACTCCCTAGGACAAAACAGAGCCCTTTGGGCCTGGGCCCAGCTTAGCAGCTCTGGGGCGGGTCGGGGACACATGCCCACAGATCCCCTGGCTCCTGCGGCTTCTCGAGAAGCTGCCTTGCCTCGGCAGCCCTGGGTCACAACCTCAGGCTCCAAGACCTCTGTCCAGAAATGCAGTTTACAGCCTCCCTCTCGATAGCTCAGCTGGTAAAGAATCCACCTGCAATGTGGGAGACCTGGGTTCGATCCCTGGGTTGGGAAGATACCCTGAAGAAAGGAACCGATAGCCGATCCAATATTCTGGCCTGGAGAATTCTACGGACTGTATAGTCCGTGGGGTCGCAACTGAGAGACTTTCACTCTCCATTTCTCTGAATCTAGTGCCAGTGTCAGCCCTCTGCAAAGTCGGCACAAAATTAAAGCTTCTAGAAGCAGGGACAATTCTACAAATGTTAACTGGATGTGTATCCTGTGCCCAGTAACTCTGTGTGTGTGTGTTCGCACACATGTTCAGTTGCGTCTGACTGACTGCAGCCCATCAGGTTCTTCTGTCCATGGAAATTTCCAGGCAAGAATACGGGAGTGGTTTGCCATTTCCCACACCGGGGGATTTTCCCAACCCAGGAGTCAAACTCGCATCTCCTGTGTCTCCTACATTAGTAGGCAGCTTCTTTACCACTGAGCCACCTGGGGAAACTCAGGAACTGTGCAGGATGTTTTGACTTGTATTGTCTCATTTTATCCTTCACCTATGGAGATAGGTACTATTATTCCCATTTTACAACTATGAAAACAGAGGCTAGTGGATTATGGAGCTAGAGTTTGTTGACTGAAAATATTATGCACCATGTGAGATTTGTGAGTTAAGTTTTATTCGGGGCAAAATGAGGACTACAGCCTGAGAGACAGCATCTGAAATATCTCAGAGGAACTGCTCCAAAGAGGTAGTGGTGGGGTCAGCATATATGTGATTTGGTGAAGGGAGTATACATGCAATTAAGCATACATTTTGGCAGAAACTTGCTGTGACAGGAGCAGATGTCTCTAAGAATGATTTTAATGCTTCTCTAAATATGAGAAGATGCAAGTTTTAGGGTTCATAAAATCTTCTGAAAATATCTCTCTGAAAGCCTGTTCTGCCAGTATTTCCCAAAGCAGAGAGCGTCTCATTCCTAATCTCCACCCTAAACTCTTCTTGTGAAGTCGCTCAGTCGTGTCCGACTCTTTGCAATCCCATGGACTGTAGCCTACCAGGCTCCTCCATCCACGGAATTTTCCAGGCAAGAGTCCTGGAGTGGGTTGCCATTTAGGGTGTGTTAAAAGTCAGAGAACACAGTGGCTAGTGACTTCGTCTTTGTAGAGGCAGATGGCAAGTGGCCGTTTTCAACTAGCAGATTTAAACCCAGTCTTTACTCCAGATCCAATACTTCTCTACCCAGGAGCTGCATTCTTCATAGACTTAATGTAAGACTTACCATATCACTTGACAATGACTTAATTGCAAGAGTGTGCACTTTTCCAGTAGACTGCACACCTTTAAAGGGTCTCCAACTTCATCTTGTATCCCAATGCTTGCCTTATAGTGCCTAGAACATCATATACGTGGAATTCATTATGTTGTTGAACTGAATTACCTTCAGCAGACTTTTACCAAGCAAAATACTGTAGGCCAGACTCTGTGCTAGGAGCAGGGGATACAAAAATGAAAAGGAAGCAAGGGAGTGGATTAGGCACAAACACTGCAGTAGAATTAGGTACTTGAGAGACTAGAAGAAGGCACTCCTGGAGGGGTGGGGGGTGCGTGGGGAAGGAGCACTGGAGGTAATACGTAGGCCAGACTCTGTGCTAGGAGCAGGGGATACAAAAATGAAAAGGAAGCAAGGGAGTGGATTAGGCACAAACACTGCAGTAGAATTAGGTACTTGAGAGACTAGAAGAAGGCACTCCTGGAGGGGTGGGGGGTGCGTGGGGAAGGAGCACTGGAGGGCAGGAGCGGGATGGGGAGACCCCAAGGCTGATGCAGAGCCTGAGGGAGCCTGGGAACAAGAGAGAAATTTGCAAAGAAGGATAAGCCGTTTCAGGGAGGGAAGAGCAGAAGCTGAAGCATGGAGGTGTGAAAGACCCTGGTTTGGCTAGGGGAATAAAGGGCATCCCTGATGTTTCAGATGGTCAGGAATCTGCCTGCAGTGCGGGAGACCTGGGTTTGATCCCTGGGCTGGGAAGATCACCTGGAGAAGGGAACAGCAACCCACTCCAGTATTCCTGCCTGGAGAATCCCCATGGACAGAGGAGTCTGGGGGGCTATAGCCCGTGGAGTCGCAAAGAGTTAGACATAACTTAGGGACTTTCACTTCATTTAGGGGAATAATAAATAGTACTCTAGAGGGAGTGGGCCTTTAAGGATTCCCCCCTAAACTGGATTCTTACTACCTAAAACCACAGGCTTCCTCCTTCCCAAAGTGAAGCCCAACCTAGTCAATAAACACTGGCAAACGCACTGAATACATGTTTCTGCAGGACAAACAGGGAGACACCCGGCTGAGGGTGCCAGGTTCTTCCTCCTGGGTCACAAAGAGCCCCCTCCAGCCCCAGGAGAACAGGGTCAGCAGGGTGGCCGCGGGAGGGGTGGGGACTGCTTCCTCCTTCCTTACGGTTCCTTTAAGTGAAAGTGTAGTCACCCAGTCATGTCCGACTCCTTGCAACCCCATGGACTGTACTCCACCAGGCTCCTCTGTCCATGGGATTCTCCAGGCAAGAACACGAGTGGGTTGCCAGCCCTCCTCCAGGGGATCTGCCCAACCCAGCAATCGAACCCGAGTGTCCTGTGCTGCAGGTGGATTCTTTACCTACGAGCTACAAGGGCTATAGGGAGGCGGAAATTCCTCCTTGTTTAGAAGCTGGGCATAGCCCCAGGAGAAGACAACGCTGGGCACAGACTCCACCCTCCCCACCCCCTCGGTGCTCAGAGAGGCTGGGCAGGTGGCCAGGCCTCGTGTGCCCTGCAGTCCCCAGGGTGAGGGGCAGCCACAGACCCAGGGAGAGCAGGACGGAGACCTGACTCTGCAGGCACTCTGGGGACCCTGGGGTGAGGAGGACATGACCGGGAGAGAGACCTGTCAGGGCGCCCCCAGAACTGTGGCCAGGGCTGCTGCAAGGGCAGAAAGAAAGGCATGGGGGTCGAGTGGTGTTTAGGAGGTGACACTCGGAGTCTGTAATTAATTGGGTGTGCTGGGAACTGGGCCGCCCTGCAGGCTCTGGCGGGGCGGCTGGCTGGGGGCTAGGGGGTTATCGCCCCAGAGACTGAGAGCAGGGGGAAGAAGGGGCAGCAAGGGAGGACACGCCGGGTCTGAGAGCTCGGATGCCAGAAGCCAGGGTGCCCAGAGCTGTGGGCACCGGAGAGCAGGCTGGCCTGGGGAGACCCAGGAGTCAGCTGACTAGAAGGCACGCTTCCCAGGCAACAGGAGTCTGGAGCGAAAAGGAGCGTGACAGTGAGTCACCAGGACAGCCTCCTTGGCGTCTCCCCGCCTCCTGGGGGACTCCAGCTCCTCTCAGACACAGCCCAGGAACGCTTGAGCTTGCTCACTCATACAAACTCACTTCTTGAGCTAGACCTCTGCAGCCCTGCGGTTTCCACGGCTCTCCCCTCCTCGTTCCTGTCCACCAGCGACCACCCAGACTCAGACCCATGCCTGGGTCCCGAAGCCCACCCAAGAATCATGGCTGCAGCTCTGACCCACTGGGGCCAAGGCCCACTGGCAACGGCATTGATGTCTGTCTGCATTGAAAGAACACATGTTCCACAAGCAGGTAAAGATAAAAACCAACAAAACCAGCAGGGCTAACTCAGCCCCATCACCACCACTACCGTCACCAGGAATGTCCCGATACGCTGGGCACAGACTCCACCCTCCCCACCCCCTCGGTGCTCAGAGAGGCTGGGCAGGTGGCCAGGCCTCGTGTGCCCTGCAGTCCCCAGGGTGAGGGGCAGCCACAGACCCAGGGAGAGCAGGACGGAGACCTGACTCTGCAGGCACTCTGGGGACCCCGGGGTGAGGAGGACATGACCGGGAGAGAGACCTGTCAGGGCGCCCCCAGAACTGTGGCCAGGGCTGCTGCAAGGGCAGAAAGAAAGGCATGGGGGTCGAGTGGTGTTTAGGAGGTGACACTCGGAGTCTGTAATTAATTGGGTGTGCTGGGAACTGGGCCGCCCTGCAGGCTCTGGCGGGGCGGCTGGCTGGGGGCTAGGGGGTTATCGCCCCAGAGACTGAGAGCAGGGGGAAGAAGGGGCAGCAAGGGAGGACACGCCGGGTCTGAGAGCTCGGATGCCAGAAGCCAGGGTGCCCAGAGCTGTGGGCACCGGAGAGCAGGCTGGCCTGGGGAGACCCAGGAGTCAGCTGACTAGAAGGCACGCTTCCCAGGCAACAGGAGTCTGGAGCGAAAAGGAGCGTGACAGTGAGTCACCAGGACAGCCTCCTTGGCGTCTCCCCGCCTCCTGGGGGACTCCAGCTCCTCTCAGACACAGCCCAGGAACGCTTGAGCTTGCTCACTCATACAAACTCACTTCTTGAGCTAGACCTCTGCAGCCCTGCGGTTTCCACGGCTCTCCCCTCCTCGTTCCTGTCCACCAGCGACCACCCAGACTCAGACCCATGCCTGGGTCCCGAAGCCCACCCAAGAATCATGGCTGCAGCTCTGACCCACTGGGGCCAAGGCCCACTGGCAACGGCATTGATGTCTGTCTGCATTGAAAGAACACATGTTCCACAAGCAGGTAAAGATAAAAACCAACAAAACCAGCAGGGCTAACTCAGCCCCATCACCACCACTACCGTCACCAGGAATGTCCCGAGCACCTCCACACCTGCAGAGGCAAGCCCCATGGACCCTAGCCCCAGTCCAAACCTGCCTCCAATCCTACCCCATATTAGCATCTTTCCATACTGACTGACTTGGAGAATATCAGTTTGTTTCAGGGGAAACCAAAACCTCTAGTCCACCCAGACTGGGCAATCTGAAGACACAATCCAAGCAAGAATCAGTACCCAGAGTCTGGATTATCCAGCCAGTGGGCCCAAGCATTATCATTCTGATGGCACAACCCTCAACTCCCAGGAAGATTCTAACCACTTCTCATCACCTCCAGTGTCCCCAGCCCAGACCCAGCCACCACTATCTCTTGCCTGGGTTATTGCCACAGCCTCCCAACCAATCTTCCTGTTTCTACCCTTCAGCTCAGTCTTAACACAGTAGCCTGAGTAAATCATCCACCAGGCAGTGTTCTGCTGAAAGTCCTCCCACCTCAGAGGAAAACCCAAGTCCTCCCAAAGCCCTGTGGTCTCAGCCTTAACGTGACCACCACCCCCCACAGACCCCGGTGACGCTCTGACCTTGACTCTGGGCTGCTTGTCCTTACTCCCGCTGCTCCTCCAGTCCTCAGGCAAAGGACCTTCGCTGTCCTCTCAGGCCCTTTGCACTTGCTGCTCCCTCAGCCTGGAATATTCTCCTTGCACATGGCCACCACCCCCTCTCCAGTCTTTGCTTGCAGTCTCGGTGATGATACCATCTCAGATGTCAGCACCTATATATACACATACATACACACATTTACCTCCACATCTGCTTAATTTTTCTCCTTAGTGTTTCTCACATCATAGCTTACTTGTTGATCTTGTTTATGTGTGTTTCCACAGAGACCAAAATTTTATCTGTTTAGTTTAGTTCCCTCTGACCTCCCTCGCCTGCCCAGTGCCTACAAGAATGCTCACGACTGTGTGTTGAGGTAGATATGTTGCTTGATTGTGATGCGGGAATGAAACAATTTCTGGGTTCTTTGAGGAGACCCCCCTGGTTCCCTTATAAAGAGACCTGGCAAGTCCGTCTACTGGACTCCTGGACGGGCCCAAACATGCCTGAGAACTGGGTGAACTTAGCTTTCTTCAAACTGCTTTCATCCCAGCCCTGCTGGAACACAGGGAGCAGTGCAGTGAACCCCTGAGCGTGAAGGAGCTCAGCGGGGAACGTGGCCCCTGAGAGAGCAGAGGGGCCTGGGAGGAAGGCTGGAGAACTGGCATCTCCAAGACACGTTGAACGTCAGTAACAAAGCAATTTGGTAGTGAGTGTGAGGTTCTTTGTTCAGGGGGCAACAGTCCCGGGGCGGGAAGAGTTCAGGGTCTCACAGCAGAGGAGCCCTCCTCCCCAGGGATTCTGGCAAGAGTAGCTTTACAGAGCTTAGAAGTGAGGGCCGGAAGCAAGGCGTGGTTGGCTAGGAGGTCAGTGTGTCCTTGCAAGGCCAGGCGCTCTTTTCTAGAGTGAGGCACTCTAAAGCCAAGTTAGAGACTTGTAGGTGTGAGAGCAAACAGCCTCCCCTCAGAGGGCTGCTGGGCAGTTGTGTCCTTCCTTAGCTGAAGTAAGAAGAGGAAGATTCAGACAAGAGCTACAAGCTTTGTGGGATGGAACAGGGTTTCTAAAAGGCAAAGCTGAGAGTTCTGAGAAGGAGCCCACCGTGAGAAATTGGGAGGCCTCAGGTCAGAGCTTGTGGGCTGAATCTCAAGACAGCCTGTACTGATGGCAGAGTTGGGGGCCTAGCCAGGCTCCCATTTTTTCAGGAGCGTTTAGCCCATCTCCTAATGAACTTGTTGGGGGAGACTGGGCTTCCTTCCTGCAGCCCTCCTGCTGGTAGAGAGATGGGCAGGAAGCCAGGCCAGGATGGGGGGGGCAGAAGGCTCAGTGTGGGGGTCGAGTTGCCTAGCACCATGGGAGGAAGCAGGGCACAGCCTCAGCTGAGAGGTCCTGAGGTCAGTGTTGGAGAAGACCCTTGAGAGTCCCTTGGACTGCAAGGAGATCCAACCAGTCCATCCTAAATGAGATCCGTCCTGAATATTCATTGGAAGGACTGATGCTGAAGCTGAAACTCCAATACTTTGGCCACCTGATGCGAAGAACTGACTCACTGGAAAAGACTCTGATGCTGGGAAAGATTGAAGGTGGGAGGAGAAGGGGACAACAGAGGATGAGCTGGCTGGATGGCATCACTGACTCAACAGACATGAGTTTTAATAAACTCCGGGAGTTGGTGATGGACAGGGAGGCCTGGGGCACTGCAGTCCATGGGGACACAAAGAGTCAGACACGACTGAACTGAACTGTGGTAGGGCCCCTGTTTCCCACTTTGTTTCCTCGACTGCTTTAGGCCAGTACTCTCTGTGTTTCTAGCCCAACTTCTGTATTAACTTCAGAGGACTCTCTGCTGCTGTTATGAAGGGCTGACCCTCAAACAAGGTTGCAAGTGTAAATGCTGGGCAAGTGTGGGGTTCTTGAAGAGGGCCGTTTGGTAGGAGGCAGCCTGATTAAACAACGAAAACAAAGCCTGCCAGGCCTCAAGAAGGCAGACTTCTCCACACTTGCAGTGTGCAGCCAGAGTTAGAGCCGTGTGGTTGGCCTCTGGTGCGGCCAGAGGCTGTGGGCCTTCGGGCAGTTCATCAAGATGGCTTCAGTTTTTGTGTGTGAAGAAGGCCTGTGCAAAACCAACCTGAGGGAGACCCTGGGAGGAATGGCAGCGGGATAGGAACTTGGAACTGTTCATTATAAAGGGGCAGCCACAAGGTCAAAGCCTGAAGAGAGCCTGTCCCTGCTTGAAAGGCAGGGCCGCACCTGAGCAGGGGAGCTGTGTTCCCCATGCAGACTTCGCACAGGAGCTGGGCGCTCGTGCAGCCACCTGCTAACCCAGTCACTCTGCAGACTCAGGACAAAGTCCAGATGTCAGTTTCGGGGATTTAGCACAGGCTTGGCTGGATTTGCAGCCCGGAATGCCTGCTGTTGTTCTTGCTGTTGACACACACTCTTGAGCTGATGTTGCCTTGAGCCTTCCCCACCCCAACCCTGCCCAGGGTGAGGCTGGCAGAGGACTCAGGTGGGATGGGTTTTGCGGCTTCCAGCTGTGAGGAGAGGCAGCTAGCAGAGGTCAAGGATCAGACAGGCCTGACAGATTTTGTGGAACCTGGTAGCCATGGCCACTGTCCTGAAACTCATACCCCTCTTCCTTCTATTAACCCCATCTGGAGGGATTTAGCCATGCTGCCAGCAACAGCTGCCCAGACCCATGGCCGTGGTGCCTGTGAGGAGTGAGCGGCCTCTTTCCCAGGGACCCTGGACATGGGTTTGGGTGGACTCCGGGAGTTGGTGATTTGGACAGGGAGGCCTGGCGTGCTGCAGTTCATGGGGTCGCAAAGAGTCGGACACAACTGAGTGACTGAACTGAACTGAAACCAAATGTACTTCATAAAAAAAAAAAAGAAAGAAAGAAACACCTGTTTAAAAATGCAAATTCCAGAACCCATCCCCAGCCCCCTAAAGCAGAATCTCCAGAAGTCAGGGAAGATGTTTCTACAAGGACCTCCAGGCCATTCTTATCTTAGGAAAGCAGGTTTTCACTTTTTTTTTTTTTAATGCAGATACCTCCTAGAGAGTCACTGTAACGGGGGTGGGGGTGATGTGGCAGCTGGTAGAACCAGGGTGGACTGATGTTTTGAACACAGTGGCTCTGATGCTTAATCTACTGAGAATCACTGCTGACCTTCAAGCATACTTGACCCTATTCTTTCCACTTTGATCAAAAAAGCTAAGCTTCAACTGGGCTTTGTAATAATGATTCCAATCAGACTTTCTCCCTTTTGGGTACAATATGTTTGTTTTCTTTATCACCATTATCTTAAAACAAAACATAATAAAAACAAAATCTCTGCTTTGGGAACGGTCCTGTGGGTATTTGTCCTGTACGTGACCTTCTCAACAACCCACCAAAATTGGTCCTATTGTTGCCCCACTTTACAGATGAGAAAATAGTTTGCTGAAGACCGTTGAGCTGCTAATGAGTAGTGAAGCCATTCTCACCAAATCCAAGACCATCCCCAGATGCCGCACCCCTGGGCTCAGCTTGCCTGAACCCACCCACAGCGCAGGCTGGTTCGGAGCCGAGCAGCCTCTTGGTGGAAACCAGTTTTTCAAGTTGCGAATGAGGCTTCGCCCTGAAGCACTCCCACCTGCTCTGCATCAGGCCAGCCCCGACGGGCTGTGTTGGGAGCACCTTTAGATCAATCATTCCCAGTTGATGGTGCTTCAGAATCACCTGGTGAAAGTGAAAAGTGAAGTCGTGTCCAGCTCTTTGCAACCTCATGGACTGTGGCCAACAAGGCTCCTCCATCCATGGAATTTTCCAGGCAAGAATAACTGGAGGGAGTTGCCATTTCCTTCTCCAGGGGATCTTCCTGACCCAGGGATCGAACCAAGGTCTCCCGCACTGCGGGCAGACAGTTTACCCTCGGAACCCCCAGGGAAGCCCTGGAGAAGGTGTTAAGCACGCAGGTACCTAGGTCCTGCATCCTCAGAGGCCTTAACTCCGGACTGGGATGCGGCCCGGAGTCTATGAGTATAGGCAATGATTCTGATGCAAGTAATTGGAGGGAGAGGATGAAAAAAGAAAAAAGATGGGGGAAAGGAAGAAGGAAGGAAGGAAAGTAGAAAACAGGGCCCCAGGTGAGCAGTCAGCCTTGGCAGAAGGCTAAGAAATGTCCATGGAGGGAGGGTGGGGCAGCCGCAGCCTGAATGACCTCTCTCCCTCCATACCTGGACCATCTTCACTCCTTCAAGCTCAGTTCCCAGGTCACACCTCCTCAGTGCGGTCTTTTTCTGTAACTCCAGAAAGAGCTAAGGAGGCCCCCTTAGGAAGGCCCAACCTTTAGTTAGGCACTCGTGCATTTTCTTTATCACGTGGGCTCAAGTGGGGGTTTTCACTGCTTAATGCTTTGCGGCTGAATTAATCACCCTGCGGGGGTGAAGCCACAGCTCCGGGCTGCTGTCTGCAGAGCGGCTGCTGGGGAGCTGGAAGAGACTCAGCTGGCAAGCAGAGTCCAGGTGGGCCTAAGCAGACAGATGTTCAGTCAGCTCAGTCTCTCAGTCGTGTCTGACTTTGCAACCCCGTGGACTGCAGCACACCAGGCTTCCCTGTCCATCACCATTTCCCGGATGTTCAGAGGCTGAGAAGAGCTGTAAGTGTTCCACAAGTGAAATGCCCACATCCCCCACACTCATACATAAGCCAAAACTCTGGGCCACTTTCCTGAACTGCCAGCGCCGTGCCCAGTGGTAGACTCGGGATCCATGACGCCAGTGGGTTTCATCCAGCTTGTCAAGCCCCAGCCAGAGGGCAGCAGCTGCCTGGAGGGCCCTGAGGTCACCCTGGAGGTGGTATCGGTCTCCCTGGGAAAGAACACTGAGAATGATTAGTAATGTCTGCCTAAGGCCCAGGCAGCTGGCCTTGTTCGCCAGCTTCATTAGCTTCCTGGGACTCCTACAACCAACCAGCAAAACCTCAGTGGCTTACAACTACAGAAATATATTCTCTCAGCCTTCTGGAGGCCAGAACTCTGAAATCAGTCTCACTGATTGGGTCAAAATCAAGACGTTGGTAGGACTGTGCGCTCTCCAAAGGCTGTTGGGAGCCCAGGTGTCCCATGGCTCATGGAAGCATCACTGCAGTCTCTGCTCCCAGCCCCTCACCGCCTTCCTCCAGGTCGTCAGACCACCCGCTCTTTTCTTTCATAGAGACACAAGTCATGGCATTGAGTACCCACCCCGTGGACTGCAAGGAGATCCAACCAGTCCATCCTAAAGGAGATCAGTCCTGAATATTCATTGGAAGGACTGATGCTGAAGCTGAAACTCCAATGCTTTGGCCACCTGATTCGAAGAACTGACTCAACTGAAAAGACCCTGATGCTGGGAAAGATTGAAGGCAGGAGGAGAAGGGGATGACAGAGGTCAAGATGGCTGGATGGCACCACCGACTCAATGGACATGAGTTTGAGCAAGCTCTGGGAGTTGGTGATGGACAGGGAGGCCTGGTGTGCTGCAGTTCATGAGATCACACAGGGTCAGACATGACTGAGCGAGCGAACTGAACTGAACCCATCCCGAATCCAGGATAACCTCATCTCAAGCTTCTTAACAATTCCATCTGCCAAAACCCAGTGGTTGGGACCCCCTTATTGGTAGCTGGGACCTGGACCTATTTGGAGGCGGGAAGGAGCATGCCTTCAGCCCACTCCCCCAGACTTGTACTAAATCAGTGTTGGTAATGCAGTACCACTTCCTGCCTTTGTGCCCCACCTCCCACGGCCTTGCTCACACCTTTCAAAGCTTGATGCTGCTGAGCCTCTCCTCTCCCCAGCGACACACGTGCCCACCCAGCAGGGGATGTGGAGGACTGGGAGAGGCAGGGAGCCTGCCGCTCCAACAAGGATGGTAGAATGCATGCCAGGCCCTCACCGAATGTCCAAAGGGGATTCAGGAAGTCCATGGACCACATGAAGCCGGGTCTCCCCCAGGTGTACCAGGTGCAGAACCCAGTACATGAGTGTGGGTCAAGGCCGTGGGCAGGTTGCCCTCATGCCCCTGACTCATGCCACCCCTGTAACCATCATGCTCCACCCCATCTAAGCATCTCCTGCTCAAAGGTCACCCACATCATGAAAGGCAGTTGTGGTGAAGATCACGCCATCAACGACCTGCTCCGAATGCCCCTCTACCGCCCTGGGTGCAGGCTGACCTCGTTTCACTCCCCCGAACCTCACTGTAAAACCAGGCCGATAACGATACCTGAGTGAATGAAAGCAAATCGCTCAGTTGTGTCTGACTCTTTGTGACCCTGTGGACTCTACAGTCCATGGGATTCTCCAGGCCAGAATACTGGAGTGGGTAGCCGTTCCCCTCTCCAGGGGATCTTCCCAACCCAGGGATCAAACCCAGGTCTCCCCCATGGCAGGCAGATTCTTTCCCAGCTCAGCCACTTAACTCCTTTCTCCAGTCAGACCAGGCGTCATCTCCTCCTTCACAGGCCAGATGGGCTGAATGAGTAAGTGTGAAGGTTCCAGGCCTGCAGGAGGGCTTCCGTCAACGTTTTTATTTATTTTTTAAACTGAGTGAAAGTAGCTGACTGCACAGCGGGTGCATGATTGCAGGCTCACCAGGTCTGTACACACTTCTGCCTTTAACCAGCGCCTGCACATCAGTAACACCTAGGTCTCTCCTCTTCCCGCTGACCCGTGTCTCAGTGTTTCCATGGTCAGACTCTGCCTGCCCCACTCCTCACCTGCTCCTCGTCCTGGGTCTTCAACTGCGTGAGTAGTCACCCAGCCTGTCACCTGACAGGCGTCTCTCCTTTATCCCCAAGTCAGCCAGCAAGTGTCATGGGTCCTTCCCCTTCACGCGCCTCGAATCTCTCTCAACCTCTGTGTCCACCGTGTCCTCACATAAAGTCACATCATTTCTCAGCTGAAACAATGAAACTGCTTCCCTTTTTGGTCCCTTCCCTGCACAGTGCATGTTCACAAGGCTGATTTTTTTTTTTTTTTTTTGGCTGTGGTGCAAAGCATGCGGAACCTTAGCTCCCCACCATGAATCAAAGCCATGCATGCCCCCTGCCGTGGAAGTGGAGTCCAAACTCCTGGACCGCCAGGGAAGTGCCAAGGCTGACATGTTTAAAACGCGTATCTAATCACATGCTGGGGCTGCACAGGTCTTTTAGGCCAAAGACCACCCTCCCCAGGGTGGCTGCGAGGTCCACCACGTGACCAACTACCCTCCAGCTGCACTCCCACGGCCCCTAAACCAGAGCCCTGTGCAGCTGCTGGAGTTCCCCAACCACGTTAGCCCAGCCCCTCTAGTTTCTCCGAGTCTTTGCACATCCTGCTCACTTTCCTGGGGACAGGAAATTCTTTTATTCATGCCTCACATCATTAACCCTTTCTCAACCTTCAAGACTCAGGTCCTTCAGAAAGCTTTCTTGTCTTCCCTCTTCTGGCCCCCATAGCATCTTGCCCTATGTCTCTCACAGCACCTACATCATAAGTGCCTGTTACTGACCTACCCACCCCACACTCCATGCCCCCCAACGCCCTGCCCCAGACTGTGAGCTCCTCGAAGTCTGGGTCTGTGTCTCTTCTCTCTGTATTTCCAGCACCTTCCCCAGCGCCTGCCAATAGTGCCTCAATCAACATTTGTTGAATGGCAAGGACAGAGCAGCTTGATAATAAGAGCTGTATCTGGTTGACTCTTTTTTTATTCATGTTTTTTTGTTTGTTTGTTTTTAGCACTCCATATTGCAGAAGGAAATTTCTATGCATGAAAAAATTCCTGTTTAGTAAATCACACAAAAATCCAACAGAAATTGTGAAAATTCTGAAAGACAACATGGTCGTTTTGGAAAAGACAAAAAGATAAACAAGTTATGAGCTAAAGAGTAACATTATTATTACAAAATGTGTATTCTGAATCTAAAAACCAATGTGAGAGCTTAATGAAAAATCCTAAACAGGGTCTGTGATACACACATAGCATCTCTATAAACGCATCCAAAAATTTTAAGCTTTTTCCCCAGCTTTACTGATATATAATTGACATGTAATTGATTATTATATAAAGTAAAATACCATATTATTCAATGAACAAAATAATAAGCAACAGCCTTAATGTTTTATTAAAACATACCAAAGTGTTCTTCATGAGGCCATTTCTTCCAAGGGCTTAACACAAGCTCCAACACACTGAAGGTCTTTGGCTAGGTGACTGGCTAACAGAGTCCTCTACAGAACTTGTATTAAATGGTGGCCAGCATTTGACACAAGAATCACTGTTTAAAGCAGCATACCCCAGGGGAGCCAAGCTTGTGATAGAATCTAGATCACTATCGGTTCAAGATTAAATTTCCTGAGTAAGGCCGATGATGTGCACATCCTGTGTGGTTGATTAAAGATTTGCTTTTGGATAGCAGATGACAAGGATCACAGTCTACATGAAGGCTGAGCAGCCTATTAAAGAGGTGAAGCCTGCTCCATCTCCATGCAAACGTGGCTCACAGCCTCCTCTACATAAATCCTACACCCCAGGGAGGCTGCAGCTCTCCTTTCTCCAGATCCACCATGCATCTTCCCACACCTCTGCCATTTTCTCCACCTGGAATGCCCTCCCCCTCTATTCCTTCTCAACAATACCCTGTCCATATGCCCAGGCCCAAGTCATTGAAATAGAGATAACAATCCCCCTGTTATTCCTTTCTTCCACATTGAACTTTATGCTGGACACTTGGCCACTTGGCTATAGCCTACATCCCCCAGCCTCCTTTGTAAGTAGATGTGGCCAAAGGCCAAGTTCTGGCCAACAGGATAGGTGAGCCACTCTGGAGCTGTGTCTCAGACCATCTCTGCGTTCCTCCCCTGTTTCTCTGCCCTTGCCATGAGGAGGGAAATCGATGCGGCCATAACCGAGTGTCAACCCTGCAGCTAGAGACAGTAGATGACGGTGGAGCAAACAAATGAGATGGGAGAGAGCACGACTGGTCCCTGAATGACCCTGCAAGGCTGAGCCATCCCGCCAGCCTGGTACCGCTGCAGCTGCACTGCTATGGGACAGGGAAACGAAATTGTATCTCAAGATGGACCTGAGACAGACCACTGTCTGGGGATCTCTGCACCATAGCTGATTTATCCACCATCTCCTCTAGAAAGCCCCCCCCCCGAGAGCTCTCTGAAGTCCTGCCATGACTTTGGTGGGACACTCATACAGCATCATCCATGTGCCCTTACAGCCACCTCTGTGCTATCTGTCATTCGTGGACTGGAAGATTCTGGAGGGCAAAGGCCACACCGACTTCATCTTTGATGTCCCCAGAGCAATCAGCACAGTGTCCTTACCCGGAAGCTGTGTCTGTTGAAGAAGCGAGTGAATACACAGGGCTGCCCACTCGGGTGCTGATTTTAGAAAAGAAACAAAGATAGCAGCGGTGGAGTTGGCACACAACGCACTTCAAAAGAAACCAGAAAGAACTCGGCTGACAAATAAGAGGCCTGCGGTGCCAAGCTGGGAATAGTAATTCTCCAAAAATAAACGTGTTGTGGTAACGAAGCTGAAGAGACTGCGCTGCAAAAACACAGACGGTCGCCGCAGCCCTGCAGCAGGCCCTCCCTCCCGCCCCGTGGCCGCGCCGCCCTCGGGAGACTGAGGTGGGCCTGGCCCCATGTGCTCCAGACCTGGACAACCACCTCTGCAAACCGGGCCCCTCCCGCTGGGCACCGGCTGCGGTACCAAGTGAGAGAGGCGCCAACACTGCCCTCCCAGTGCAGGAAGGGGAGAGGGCTCCCAGGCCAGCAGGAAAACAGTCGTGAGGGCAGGAGGCCTGGGGGCCAGGCTGCTGAATGTGAATCCCAAATCAGCCACTTACCAGCTGTGCAACCTTGGACAGGTAGCCTAACCTCTCTGCGCTTCCATATTTCCTCACCTGTGACACAGAGAGGATAACAGCATCTCCTTCCCAGGTTGCTGCAGGACTGAGTGAGCTCACACACGAAGGCACCCAGGACAGGGCCTGCCACACCGGCCATGGCAGGTGTTCATCAGCATCGCCTTGCCTTGGCCGTCACCCTCAGAGGGAGCTCCAGCACAGGACCCTTCGTGCAGCAGGCAGAGCAGCACAGAATGCCTGGTTTCCAGACTAAAGGCACTGAGGGGATTACGTAACCTGGCAGGGGTCAGTAGGAATAGAAGCCGGACCCCAGCTGCCCCTCTGGCCGCCCAGCTCTAAACCATGTGCTAACAGGGAACGCTGGGGCCTCCACGTGGGGACTTTTGCTGTTTCCAGAAGGGCTCCTGGGCCTCAGGAGGGAGCAGCCTCGGGGGCTACAAGCTGAGGGGAGACAGTCGCTCCCTCCTGTGTGAGGGGCCTGTCGGGAGTCCGGGTGAGGAGCCGGACCTCTGTGCCCACCACCCACCCCCCAGCAGCCTCCTGACCCGCCCAGGGGCCCTGGGGAGCCGAGCCTTCTCTGCAGGCTGCGTGGGGGCAGGGAGGCCCCAGAAGAAGTTTGGGTGTTTGCTGATAAAAATAGATGGAGATATGTGAGGGGACAAGAAAGTCTCAGATGACACTGTGAGCGAATCCGTAGAAAGGAAAGGGTGAATGAGGAAGTACAAGATGAGAAAACAGGAAAAAAAGAAAATTGTGCTCCGGCCGTGTCGGAGCACAGGTGCTTCCTATGAACTCTTGGCTGAGCCTCTGAGCGCGGTGACCCAAATAAAGCCAGACTCAGTGTGTGTGTCGGGGGAGCAGACAGGTGGCACCGATGCAGACACAGCGGGCGACAGAGAGAGAGAAGGGGCAAGGAGACGGGGAGAGGCGACGGGCATCACGGAAAAGGCCGCGTCGCAGAAAAGGGGGCCTAGAGCCACGCCGTGGCTCACCCTCGGAGCGCTTCCCTCAGCAGCTGAACAGAACGGGACTTCACCCCGGCAGGGCGCGCTCTTTCAGGAACGTTCTGGAAGGTTCCAGCTGCTGGGTGCTGACCAGTACTCCAGCCCCGCTTCCTGCCTAACCTCCTCCCCGTTGTCTCTTCCTGACTTGCTAGGAGGGCCCCCCCTTCTCTTCCCCGAGGTCTCTTTCTCCCCAGAAAGCCGAGGACCCCATCACGGCCGCCCTCTTGCCCAACTCCATGCGTCGGGCAGGGGGAGCCCGGTGGTCCGGCGTGGCCCACGGACGGCCTCTGAGAAGAGGCCCCACACGTTCCCCACCCCAGCTTGGGGTGTCGCGTGACGGCCAAGGTCCAGCCGCAGGCCCAGGGTCAAGGCCCGGCAGTGGTGGAGAGGCCCGGCGGCCGCTCCGTCTCCAGGGACAAAAGTGACCTCAGACCACAGCTCCGGGGAGCCTCGTCTGTCCCTGGAGAGGCGGCGGGTGCACTCCACGCCGGCAGCCCCTGCCTGGGGTTGTCCAGCGCCCAGGCCCCACACACCTCGGCTGCGAGCCCAGCAGGCCTCCTGGGGCTTGGCACCTCCACGCTCGACCCTGTGCACTTCGTTCAGGGTCAGGCAAGGCTCCAGGCCACGTTCCTCCACTGCCGTTGTCTCCACTTTCCAAGAAACCTGAGCCAAACACCCTCCTTGAGAGGCAAACTCCTGACATCTGCTTTCAGATATAAATTTCAGGTTCCAGGCCCTTCCTGCCCCAACACCTGACCCCAGAGCAGGGTCAGTAGGATGGGCCTGGGGTTCCCTGCACCCCAGCACCTTAGCCCGCAGCCTGGTCTCAGGCCACCGAAACCAATTCCAAGTCGTGTTAGATCTGTGGTCCCAGCTGGTCTGCCACATAGCAGGTGCCCAATGAGGATTCCTGGACGTATGGCTTTCAACGTCTGAGTCCTGGAACCTCTTTCAGAGGCTACCCTGGCAGTCCAGTGGTTAAGACTTGGCCTCCCAGGGTAGGGGGTTTGGGTTCAACCCTTGGTTGGGTAACTAAGATCCCACATGCCTCACAGCCAAAACACCAAAATATAATACAGAAGCTATATTGAAACAAATTCAATAAATAAGTTAAAAACAGTCCACATCAAAAAACCTTTCAGACAGACACTGATGCAGCTCAGCCTCCTCCTCAGTTTCTGCTGCAGGCACAGGGGCCACAGGGACCCCTTCTTGGTCCCCCAGATGGCAGAGGTCAGAGGACTGCAGACCCTGAGGTGTTTCTGAGCCATCCCCCGAAGCAGGTGTATCAGTTTCCTGTGGCTGCCGTATTAAGTCGCCATAAACTGAGTCTCTTCAAACAATAGAAATTTATTCTCTCGTGGTTCTGGAAACCAGAATTCTGAACTCAGTATCCCTGGGCTGAAATCAAGGAATGGGGAGAGTGGCTTTCCCTCCAGGGACTCTAAGGAAGGAAAGAATCCGTTCCTTGCCTCTTCCAGCTTCCAGTGGCAATCACAGGCTTGTGGCTGCAGCAATCCAATCTCTCACCTCCGCGGTCACATCGCCTCCTCTATGTGTCAAATCTCCCTCTGCCTCCCTCTTCAAAGGATACACGTGACTGTGTTTGGAGCCCACCTGGATAATCCAAGATAATCTTCCTGCCTTGAGATCCTTAACCACATCTGGGCTAAATTTAACTTAATCGCATCTGGATTATGACAGTGTGTGTCTGTGTGTACTGAGTCATGTCCAACTCTTTGTGACCCCATGGACTGTAGCCCACCAGGCTCCTCTGCCTATGGGATTTTCCCGGCAAGAATACTGGAGTAGGTTGCCATTTCCTTCTCGGGAGGATCTTCCCAACCCAGGGTGGAACCTGCATCTCCTGCTTTGGCAGGTGGACTCTTTACCACTGGTGCCACCTGGGAAGTGGCATTCACAAGGTGAATATAAGGGAGGCAACATTCACAAGTTGTGAGGATGAAGACCTACATATATTGGAGGAGAGGGGGCATTATTTATTTTAACATACCTGGCAATGCAAGAACTCTGGATGCAGGAAGATCTAATACTTCCCCATCCATAAATCCACACCCTCCTCCCACCCCGACTCCAGCCACCTTGGAGAATCAGCCTCACTTGAGTAACTGAAGATGGAGATGGTGACATAGAAGCAGCGGCACTGGGCTGAGTCCTGACCTGGAGTGTCACCTTGCCCTCGCTAGAGCTGTGACTTGAACAAGTTGCTTCATTGATCCAAACGTACTGAATGTCTTCTGTGTGCCAGGCACTGTGATAGGCCTGAATTCCCTTCAAAATGGAGGAAATGGTGTGTTCAGTACTATGCTGATGTATGAACAGTGTCTGGAATTCACGGTAAGCACTCAATAAATTCTAGAATACTCTGTAGTGACCTACGTGGGAAGGAAATCCAAAACAAGAGGAGATACATGTATATCCATAGCTGATTCACTTTGCTGTCCAGCAGAAACTAACACAATATTGTAAAGCAAATATACTCCAACAAAAATTAATTTAAAAATAAATTCTAGCTACTACTATTTTCTGTAGTAGGTATTCAGTAGGTGGGATTTATTTTTAACACCCAGCTCACATAGGCATGGAAAAACCAGGACAAGAGAATTGTGGAGGACAACAGAAAAAAAAAGAGTTCCTCCATACCTTGTTTGATTTTGACAATTCTGTGTGAGTTGGTGATTTATTTACCGAGGAAAAAGTAAAGCTCAGAAAGTTGAGATCCAGCACATACAGTTGATGCTCACCACATATCCATGTATATCCCCCAATTCCCAAGCTCCCCTGTAGCTAGACAGGCCATGTGATGCTCACCAATATCTGTGTATATCTCCCAATTTCCCAGCTCCCCTGTAGCTAGACCGGCCATGTGATGCTCACCAATATCTGTGTATATCTCCCAATTTCCCAGCTCCCCTGTAGCTAGACCGGCCATGTGACCACTTCTGTCCAGTGGACCGAGAACAAAAGTGACAAGTGCCATCAGCAGCATAAAGCAGAGGAAGTGCCCCCGCACATCCCCTCAGCCCTTCCTTCACCTGCCACGGTTCCCACAGAGTTCTCATGCCAAGACAGTAAACCATAATGGGGAAACAACACAGACCCCAAGGCACTGCTGGACAGCTGGCTGATCCACAGAGAGCTTCACACAGCAAGTGAAAGAACAAAACCAAAATACACAACCTGTGTGTGTGGAGCCACTGAGGCTTCATGTTTGTTTGTGATCGCAGCACAGCCTGTCCCTGACTTACTAAAAATCCTGGTCTTCTGAGGGGTGTTTCTCCACCATGCTTTCTCAACCAGCCTTCTGAAAGGGGCTGTCCACACTAATAGTCTTTACTTCTATACCTGCCGCTTACTTTTTACCCTCTGGTCAGCCTCTGCCCATCTGTCAACTGAATTTGCCCTGTGACCACCAGACTGTCAAAGCCAAAAGACAGTATTATTATTATTATTATAATGAATTTCTGAGGAGTATGACTCTGCTGAAATATTTTCCTCCCTTGGTTACTCTAATAGAAAGTAACAGAAAACCTAATCCAAGCTGGCTAAAACAAATACGATGCATTACATCACATAGGAAAAGGCTCGGTGGAAGAGTGGATTCCAGAGATGGCTGTGAGAGTAGATCACCAGTGGCACCAAAGATTCCAGTTCTTTCCTTTTCTCCTCTCCACCAGCTTTGGCATGTGGCCTTGCTCCTTGAGGTGGGTTTCCTTAAGATCACAAGATAGTTGCAAATTGTTCCTGGTATCCCATACAGACTGGACAAAATCCAGAGCTCAAACAGAATCTCATCCTTGCCTCTGTCTTTGGAATAGGAACCTTTCCCAGAAACCCTTTAGAACTCTTCCTCTCATGTTTCATTGGTCAGGATGGGTCACATGTCTGTTCCTAAACCAATCACTGACAAGGGGAACTAGGGTTACCACTGGCTCCACTGTCTAGATCCACTCTCCAGAATGGAAGGGCCCACATACTTATGTCAAGGAGGACAGAGGGACAGACCTTTCTGAGTGTCCTCTCCTGGATCCTCTTCCTCTGAAGGTATCTTGGGTTTTTACTTCCCTGAGGGTTTTATGCCCAGATTGTTCTGGTCCTATACTCTACAGCCTCTCCCCAGCAGTCTCATTCATCCCTACTGTTTAAATTTCCGTACACACACACACACACACACACACACACACACATCCAGGAGCCCAAATCTAACCTCCTGCTCTGAACCCTCCCTTGAGCTCTGGACTCAAATATAAAAACCGTTTGCTACACAGGGATCCTCAAACTCATTACGTCTAAAACACAATTGACCTAGACCTTCTCACTCCAACTTCCTCAAAGTTGTTGTTCTTGGGTCTAAGGTTCAAGTTGGTGGCATCACCTTCCACTCTCCACTGCTCCTTCCGCCACATTGGATTAATCCTCAAACCCCAGGTTTCTAGCCTAAAGCCACAGATACATTCCCCCTCCCCATCCTCACAGCTGCTGCCTGGGCTCAGGACTCCTGTTTCTTTCCTGGCACATCACAGTAGTCTCCTGACTGGCCTCCTTGCTCCAGCCTGGCGGCCCTCAGTCCACTTAACACTGCCTACAGAGCAATGCCATTGTGCCCCTTCTAATTCCCACCCCCAGCTTCTGAACACATCTGCTGGGCCTTCCAAGGGTACATCCTGCCCCTGCTGCTCTTTCATCTGCATCCCAACAACGCCATCCTTCCACCTGATGCCACCACTCTGGGCCTTTGCACTTTCTGTCCCCACTGCCTAGAACACCCAGCAAACTTCTGTTCTTCCTTTAGTCATCACCTCTTCCAGAAAGCCCTCTCTGATTCATGCCTGATAAAGTTAACCAGTGCCTCCTCTGTGTAACAGCTTCTTTCAATGATCCAATAAGCGTGGGCTGCCAGCTTACTGTGTGCCAGGCACTGGGGTAAAACGAGAGAGACACAGCCTCCGCCCTGTGGAGGAAGAGGAAAAGGAAACAAAGCTAAGAGATGTCAACAGGAATTAGAAGCATGAACGGGAGGGCCTCAGGGAAGAATTCCATGGGCATCTGAAAGATAAGTAGGAGCTCCCCAAATAAAGGGGAGAATGAGGTTTGGGCAGAGGGATTAGCACGTGGCAAGGCCTAGCAGTGGTAAAGTGGTCACTCACTCGTGTCTGACTCTTCGTGACCCCATGGACTGTAGCGCACCAGGCTCCTCCATCCATGGGATTTTCCAGGCAATAGTACTGAAGTGGGAGAAGGAAATGGCAATTTCCTTCTCCAGGGGATCTTCCCAACCCAGGCATCGAACCCTGGTCTCCTGCAGACCCTTTACCCTTTGAGCCATCAGGGAAGTCCTAGCAGTGGTAAGGAGCACCTCAAGTCTACACCTTCTACCGGCTTCTCTTGCTGGATATCCCACACCAGGCTCATCTGAGGGTCTTCCCTGCCAGGAAGAGTCCCTAGAGGGTAGGCTGCAGGATGGAGTCACCCCCTCCTCTCTCTGCTGTGGGACATGGCACCCAGGAGGAGCTCAGGGTGTTTGGGGAGAACGGAGAGACACGGATGAATTGACAGAGATATCACATGTAAACTGGCTGCCATTCTGCACAGACAAGCTTATTCCCAGGGAAGAGGCTGGGAGTGGAAGCCCTCTTTGTACCCACCCTCATGTCCACACCCACACTTGCCAGGAGACCCCTGGCCCCGCAGGCAGCAGGAGAGAGGCCGCCCCATTGCCCCTCGGAAACAGTGCTGTTTGTGTCCCCTTGAAACTCACACATGGACACCTGATCCCCACGCGATATCCGCAAGGCGATGCCTTTGGAGATGGGCCTTTGAGAAGTGACCCAGCCTAGATGAGGTCATGAGAGTGAAGCCCTCATGAGTGGGATTAGTGCCCTTATAGAAAGAGACACCGGAGAAGGCAATGGCAGCCCGCTCCAGCACTCTTGCCTGGAAAATCCCATGGATGGAGGAGCCTGGCGGGCTGCAGTCCATGGGGTCGCTGAGGGTCGGACATGACTGAGCGACTTCACTTTCACTTTCATGCATTGGAGAAGGAAATGGCAACCCACTCCAGTGTTCTTGCCTGGAGGATCCCAGGGACGGGGGAGCCTGGTGGGCTGCCATCTATGGGGTCGAACAGAGTCGGGCATGACTGAAGTGACTTAGCAGCAGCAGCAGCAGCATCAGAGGCAACACTCCATCTGGGAGGACAGCCCGTCTAGGAGGACGCCCGCCTGCTGGGAGGAAGATGTGCCTCGTGCCCGCCCCACCCCTCACCCAGCTCCTCCCCAGCTAGATGTTAGGACAGACCTGGGCAGAGCCATCCTGGAATCACGTTCTGTTTGAGTCTCATTTTTCTCTGGGGACTCAGCATGGGAAGCCCAGCCACAGCAACAGTAAGACCAGTGAACGTTTAGAGAAAATTCACAGAGTAGAGAATAAAAGACTTCAATGACACAGGTTCCTAAGCCATAGGTGGAAACACTATTTAGAAGCATTGAGGGGCAGGGCATCCAGTAGGAAGGCAACTGGAAGGTGAGTGAGCATGGATAAACCTGCTAAATCCAGCCAACCAGCCCCTGTCTATTTCCTTCAGCTCAGTTCAGTTCAGTCACTCAGTTGTGTCTGACTCTTTGTGACCCCGTGGACTGCAGCACTCCAGGTTTCACAGAGTAGAGAATAAAAGACTTCAATGACACAGGTTCCTAAGCCATAGGTGGAAACACTATTTAGAAGCATTGAGGGGCAGGGCATCCAGTAG
Source organism: Madoqua kirkii (assembly GCA_006408675.1). Lineage (NCBI taxonomy): Eukaryota > Metazoa > Chordata > Mammalia > Artiodactyla > Bovidae > Madoqua > Madoqua kirkii. Next base: position 16,106 of record SJYC01044607.1, on the reverse strand, counting down.
GAAGGCAACTGGAAGGTGAGTGAGCATGGATAAACCTGCTAAATCCAGCCAACCAGCCCCTGTCTATTTCCTTCAGCTCAGTTCAGTTCAGTCACTCAGTTGTGTCTGACTCTTTGTGACCCCGTGGACTGCAGCACTCCAGGCTTCCCTGTCCTTCACCAACTCCCTGAGCTTACTCAAACTCATGTCCATCGAGTCAGTGATGCCATCCAACCATCTTATCCTCTGCCGTCGCCTTCTCCTCCTGCCTTCAGTCTTTCCCAGCATCAGAGTCTTTTCCATGAGTCAGTTCTTTGCATCAGGTGGCCAAAGTATTGGAGTTTCAGCCTCAACATCAGTCCTTCCAATGAATATTCAGGACTGATCTCCTCTAGGATGGACTGGCTGGATCTATTTGCAGTCCAAGGAACTCGCAACAGTCTTCTCCAACAGCACAGTTCAAAAGTATCAATTCTTCAGCATTATTTTCTTACAGCCTTTCTTTTTCATCATCTCTTTGGGGACAGAGGGTAGCAGCAGAATCTGCAGGTCCTGGGGATCAGAAAAGCAAAACTTGCTGCAAGTTTGAGCCTGACAGCTTGGTGCAGCTTCCTCCTCATCTGACTTTTCTTTATCTGGCATCTGGCCTTTCCAAGTTATCACTACACCCTTGTCTGCCACTTCCCCTGCCCCTCACTTACCAGGCTGTGGGCGTACAAGGGAAGGGTGGACTGATCTCAATCAGAAAGAGATGGAGTTCCCCACAGAGACACCCTAGGAAGCCCTAAGACCAGGGTCCTCCTGGGGAAGGGATGCCTTTCCCAAACCTGTCATGCCACCTGAGATTTAGGTCGAGTGCTCTGGGGGAGGCAAGTGTGGGTCTGCTGAAAGCACAGACTCTGAGGGTGACAGGTGGTGGTTACACCTGGTTCTCACCTGTTCATAGTCATGTAGCCCCCAAATGTGGGCATGAGGGCTCCCCCACAAGCCAGAGACCTCTGTGATACCTTCCCTGAATTCGTAGTGTTCAGGGATGTATGCATCCTTCCCTGCCCCACAACCACACTGCTCAACGAGGGCCTGCCCAGCCTTGGATGGGTTTCTATCCCCTTTGTGAGCATGGTAGGCTGAACCACGGCCCCCAGAAGATTTCCACTTTCTACACCTAGAACTTGTGAGTGCTACCTTATACAGAGAAAAAAGGAGGCAGGAGAATTTTGCAGGTGTCATTAAGGGTCTTGAGGTGGGGAGATTACACTGGTTGTCCTGGTGGCCCCACATGCAATCACATGAATCCTTATAAGAGGGAGACTTGATGCACACAGAAGAGAAGGCGATGTGACCGCAGGGGCAGACATGGGAGTGATGCAGCCACAACCGAAGAAGGCTGCAGAGGTCAGAAGAAACAGGAACGGATTCTCCCCTAGAACCCCCGGAGCGTCTTATCTCTGCTGACACCTTGGTTTTGTTACCAAGTCCAAGCTCACTCTGCTCACTGCATGACAGGCCAATGAATCCAAGAGACAGGTGTTGAGGCCAGGAAAACAACTTCATTCGGAAAACCAGCTGACCAAGAAGATGGCAGCTACACCTCAAAGTAACCATCTTGTTGGGATCTGGATGCCAGGTTCTTTTATGGAGCCAAAGACAGGGAAGAATGAGGAATTCAAGTCAAAACTCAGACTAGAGAGGAAAAGGCAGTGAGGAAGTAAAGAGGGCCTTCAGTCTTGCAAAATATCTTCAGGAAGAGCCAGCCTTTGGAAAGGGGTGTGTTACTCTCTTCTTTTTTTGTAGCCATTCATAGGTGGGCTCGTATTTTCTTTGGCTCCAAAATCACTGCAGATGGTGACTGCAGCCATGAAATTAAAAGACGCTTGCTCCTTGGAAGAAAAGCTATGACCAACCTAGACAGCATATTAAAAAGCAGAGACATTACTTTGGCAACAAATGTCCGTCTAGTCAAAGCTATGGTTTTTCCAGTGGTCGTGTATGGATGTGAGAGTTGGACCATAAAGAAAGCTGAGCGCCCAAGAACTGATGCTTTTGAACTGTGGTGTTGGAAAAGACTCTTGAAAGTCCCTTGAACTGCAAAGAGATCAAACCAGTCAGTCCTAAAGGAAATCAATCCTGAATATTCTTTGGAAGGACCGATACTAAAGTTGAAACTCCAATCCTTCGGCCACCTGATGTGAAGAACTGACTCATTTGAAAAGACCCTGATGCTGCAAAAGACTGAAGGTGGGAGGAGAAGCGGATGACAGAGGATGAGATGGTTGGATGGCATGACCAATGGACTCAATGGACATGAGTGTGAGTGGACTCCAGGAGTTGGTGATGGACAGGAGGCCTGCCGTGCTGCAGTCCATGGGGTCGCAAAGGGTCAGATACGACTGAGCAACTGAACGACAGGTGGTCAGTGACAGATTATCTCTCTGTGAGGTGAACAAAAGTTCTTTAGTTTACAGTCAAGCAGAGGGGCAGTGCCCTCTGAGCCATATTAAGTATGATTACAATAACAAAATAAACGAAAAATAAGTCAAAGGAACAGTTCCAATGTGGAGCCAGAATTGTCTTCTTCCCTGCAACAAATTCATCTCAGTGATACTAACTCTGCCCTTAACGGCCACCAGAACTGCAAGAGAACAAATGTCTGTTGTTTCTGTTGCTTTAAGCCACCTAGTTAGTGTCTGGCAACTTTTACAGGAGCCATAGGAAATAAATACAGTGAGTGACCTCATAGAATTCATTCCTCTTATTCATTGGACAAGCACCTGCCACGTGCCCACGCTATGCCAGGCACTGCTCTTGGTGCTGAGATGCATGGGACAGAGCAGGCCTTGCCCCACAGAGCTGCAGTCCAGCTGCGTGATGAGGGCCCAAGGGTGTGGAGATGACTATCTGAAAGGGCTTGTTCCAAATAATTATGGACGGCATTACAGAGGAGGAGAAGGAGAGAATGGTCATTTGAATGGATCCTTTGTAAAGGCAGTTTTTAAAAAACCACATAGACTGCCATAAAATAGCTGTACCTCCTGCACAAATTACATGCAAATACTCTTGTGAGCAGAGATGTGCTCTTCAGGGAAACAAAAGTGTCTGGATCCGAGCCACACCCCAGAAGGCCTTCTATGCCCGACTGCAGGCCAGCTCCGGTCAGCCCCTGCCCCTCTGCCCTTCAGGGATCACAGGTTCCAGCAGAGGGGGTGGGGCCTCAGCCCTCACAGGCCTGTAGAAATAACCTAACCCAGCAATAGGGTCCTGAAAGAGTGGCTTTTCAATGTTAACATAGAGACTGGCAGCATGTAATTTATACCAAACCTGAGGATAAGGTCATGACATCGGGATCACTTAAATGAGTCAAAACACATTGGGCCCAGAAGACTCCAGGCTTTCCCACATGTAAGCTGGTCACATCCATAGCTGGTGACCTCATGTAACCACCCAGCCGTTGAAACCCATCTCCAAAGCTGGCTAAACTCCTAGCATCACCCAAGCATGACCGAGTAACCTGATTCTGCAAAATACCTGCTGATCATCTTGGCCACAGGATCCACTCTGTCTGAACAGCCCAGAAGGAAGCATGGGGGCAGTCCAGGGCAGGGAGGAGGCCAGGATGGTCCACAGTCTGCCCCACAACCAGGGCCCCCCACTTCTGGGGTTTAACAGTAATCCTTCTTTCCACCTCTTTTGAGAATTAACACATTTAACATTTGCAAACACACTTTGGAAAGTGGTAGGTGTGGAGCCAAGTCTAAGTGATGTTTTTAATCATTGTCATTATTCAGTTGCCTCTGGAAACAATGAACTCTACATTGTCTTTGTTCAGTTCAGTTCTGTTCAGTCGCTCAGTCATGTCTGACTCTTTGGAACCCCATGAATTGCAGCATACCAGGCCTCCCTGTTCATCACCAACTCCTGGAGTTCACTCAGACTCACGTCCATTGAGTCCGTGATGCCATCCAGCCATCTCATCCTCTGCTGTCCCCCACTTCTGGGGTTTAACAGTAATCCTTCTTTCCACCTCTTTTGAGAATTAACACATTTAACATTTGCAAACACACTTTGGAAAGTGGTAGGTGTGGAGCCAAGTCTAAGTGATGTTTTTAATCATTGTCATTATTCAGTTGCCTCTGGAAACAATGAACTCTACATTGTCTTTGTTCAGTTCAGTTCTGTTCAGTCGCTCAGTCATGTCTGACTCTTTGGAACCCCATGAATTGCAGCATACCAGGCCTCCCTGTTCATCACCAACTCCTGGAGTTCACTCAGACTCACGTCCATTGAGTCCGTGATGCCATCCAGCCATCTCATCCTCTGCTGTCCCCTCTTCCTCCTGCCCCCAATGCCTCCCAGCATCAGAGTCTTCTCCAGTGAGTCAACTCTTCACATGAGGTGGCCAGAGTACTGGAGCTTCAGCTTTAGCATCATTCCTTCCAAAGAAATCCCAGGGTTGATCTCCTTCAGAATGGACTGGTTGGATCTCCTTGCAGTCCAAGGGACTCTCAAGAGTCTTCTCCAACACCACACTTCAAAAGCATCAATTCTTCGGCGCTCAGCTTTCTTCACAGTCCAACTCTCACATCCATACATGACCACTGGAAAAACCATAGCCTTGACTAGACGAACCTTTGTTGGCAAAGTAATGTCTCTGCTTTTCAATATGCTATCTAGGTTGGTCATAACTTATCTTCAAACAGAAATCTTCTAAACCAAGTTTCAGTAGCTATAACTATGTGTGTTGGCTAATTCCCACCCCACCCCCACACTCATTTGCCCCCAAGATGGCTGCTCCGAGGCTGTTTCCAGAATAGAACCTTCCACAAAGGCAGGTCTGACCTGTGTCCTCAGCTCCTGCAAGGCATCAGTAAAATTCTTAAACTATCCTGACTGATAAGCATTTTCCTGGGGCCTTGGACCACATTGGATAGTCCAATACTGTGATTTATGGTGGGGACTTGGGCCACATGGAGACGCTCAACCTCCAGAGGGCTGGAGATGAAAGGTCAGCCAAGCAGGTGGTCCACTCTGGCTACCTGACTGAGCCTAAATGAAAATTCTGGAGAACAGGGCCCTGGTTGGCAATATCCCAGGTGCACTGTCACACATCATTGCCAGGAGAAGTCGGCGCTGTCCAGGACTCCACCGGGAGAGGACAGCTGGGAGATCCCCTCTTGGAAATTTCTGCCACAGGTGTTTCTTCCCTTGGCTGAGTCATGGTAATAAACTGTAGCTAAAACAGCTCAGTTAAATTTTGTAAGTTCTTCTAGTAATTTATCAAAATTGAAAGTGGTCTCAGCAGCAATGATGGACCACAGAGATGATCACACTAAGTGAAGTCAGTCAGACAGAGAAAGGCAAATATCATATGATGTCACTTACATGGAGAATCTAAATTATACAAATTAACTTGTTTACAAGACAGAAATAAAGTCGGGCGTGAGTGCCCAGTAGGCACAGCTGTCTGACTCTTTGCGACCCCATGGACCACAGCCTTCCAGGGTTCTGTGTCCATCGGAGTATCCTGGCAAGAATACTGGAGTGGGTTGACATTTCCTTCTCCAAGGGATCTTCTCAACCTAGGGATCAAACACACATCTCCTGCATGGCAACTGCCTCCTCTATTAGCAGCTGGATTCTTTACCACCACGCCACCTGGGAAGCCAGACCTAGAAAACAAACGTATGGTTACCAAAGGGAAAGTGGGGGAAGAGATAAATTTGGAATTTGGGATTAGCAGATACACACTACTATATAAAATAAACAAGGGCCTACTGTATAGTGTAGAGAACTATATTTAATATTTTGCATAATGTAAAGGAATAGGAAAATGAATACACGTATATATGTATAGCTGAATCACTTTGCTATACACCTGAACATTATAAATTAACTCTACTTCAATTGAAAAACAAAAACAAAAAACTGAGAGTGGTCTTGGGGACCTTACCTCTTGCAGTTGGCATCAGAAGTGAGGGTGGTCTTGGGGACTGCCTCTGCACTCTATAAATTCCTAACATTTTCATACCCTGGATGCCTTCAGCAGTCAGTCTGGTGAAGCCTGTTGACTTTATCCAGGATAATGTTCTTAACAGCATAAAATAAAATATAAAGTGGTTTTTTAAAAACCCACTTGCACTGAAATGTAAGTATCAAAAGATGTGCTTCTTTATTAACACATTAAATGACAAGTTCTCATAGCAGATTTACTATCTAGTTTTGTAGTATCAAGCATAGACAGTATTTTATGTGGACTGCTGTTGGTGTCAAAATCACAGGTGTTGTTACTACTAGTGTATGTTGTTGCCTAGATTCATCATTGGAGGAGATTCTTCATCTCAGTTAGAGCCTAGTAAGAATAAACGGTCTAATTTTTTTCCTATCCAAGGTCACAAACCCCATGAATTCAACCCACAGACCATCAAGGGGTCCAAGGGCCCTGGATTAAGAGGCCCAATCAAGGGCTTGGGAGATAATATCAAGCTTCACAGCTGCGTAAGGGCTGCCGCTCCCAATATTATCATCAACTCTAATTGCTAATATTCAGTGCGTGCTCTCTGCTAGGCACAGAAAGGTGAAAGTGTCTCACAAATCCAAACCATTATTTTTATATCAATGAATTTAATGGTTGATTAGCAAGTGTCAGGAAGCACTTAACAGGAGGCTTCCTGTGTGCTGTTTTGGATCTGTCAGGAATTCTCTGTTCCTTATTAATTCCTGAATATTAGAGGAGAGGCAAGCCTCTCCCAGGGGCTGAGGAATCCAGGCATTTCCTTCCTTAGTTTTTCTCTATGGTGAGGAGTATCCTCTTCCTTTTTATGAACCATATGGTAAAAGTGATTATTTACAACTCCTTCTGTCTTTAATATGGATTGCCTATGTTTTGTAAGTCTGGAATTTTAATCTTTATCTTTGCTGAGAATAGCTACAGTATATATATGCCCACACCATGTTGATTAAAACACCTTTGCTCCATCAGAGCTTTGGTCCCTGTGTCTAGCTTTCTCTCTCTCTCTCTCTCTCTCTCTCGCTCTCTCTCTCTCTCTTTCTCTCTCTCTTTCTCTCTCTCTCAGGCTATTTCTTTGGAGCACAGAGGCTCTCTGAGTTCACATTCCTGCCAGGGCTTCTAAGACCCTCTCGAGAAGGCGCTCTGCACCTTCACCCCATCGAGAGGGCGCCTGAGGCCTCCGTGAACAGAGCAAGCCCCGTGCAGGGACTTTACTGGCTTTCTGCGTAAACCAAGGCATATCAGCCTCTTTTTCTCTCCTTTACTTTCTTATCAGTCTACTTCAGACCACCAGGTTCTGGTCCATTAAAGGACCTCAACACAAAAGGAAATAGCAACCCACTCCAGTATTCTTGCCCTGGAGAATCCCATGTACGGAGGAGCCTGGTAGGCTACAGTCCACAGGGTCGCAAAGAGTCGGACACAAATGAGCAACTTCACTTCCACTTTAAGAATAGGTACTGCTTTTGGTGAGTTCGACATGGCCAGGCTCCTGCCATGTGCTTCCAGTGGATTCTTCACTTGGGCCTCCCTACAGCCTCATGAGGTGAGTCTGCTCTTCTTCCCATTTACAGACAAAGTGAGTGCGTCTCGATTTAATCAACTTACTTAAATCATGGTGCCAGTAATTAGTAGAACAAGGAGTTCAAACTCAGATCTCTTTGACTTAAGACAAAGCACAGCTCCCCCAAATCGGCAGAATGGCACTCTGCAAACAGAGAGGGCTGCAAGGTGCCAGCAGGCGACGTGCCCACAACGTCCACTTGTGCTCCGGCAGAAAGACGAACCACTGAAGGGAAATAGAGACAACTCAGCACCAAGTCCTGCATGGATTAACAAGCCAATGACTGCCAAGGCTGTGAGGAAGTTTCTGTGATAATCATTAGCGTCTAGATTACAGAACCACGGGGATCACCGAAGACAGCTCCTTGCGAAGCGCCTCCCTGGTTTCCCTGAGAATGCCCTTGCTCTGCACCCGGAGAAACCCGCAGGTGCCCCACGGAGCAGCAGCACCCTCTGCACTGGGCCCTGTGGGCACCGCTTTCTCCCAAGGGAAAAATCTCGGAGTTCCTGTGTGTCGGGAACTCTGCGTCTACAGAGCAGCTTCCAGCAGGAAAGCCCATGGCAGAGTCCAGCAAGGGGCTACCGAGCCCTGGAGCGCTGCTCCTGCTTGGCAGGGCTCAGAGGGGAGACAGAGACCTTCTCAGGGACCAGCAAGTTCGCAGCTGTTCTCACCTGGAGGGAGCTGGCCAGGTCCACTGGGCTCCCCGCCCAAGCCCTGTGGGCAGTCAGGTGGGAGAGTCTGGGCAGACTGGAGGGCGGGCCCGTGGTGGGCTCAGCTCGCCCAAACCACGTTAGCATCACCTGTCACTTGACATAAACAGCCGCCCTCCCTCCTTCTACCCATGGGAAAGGCAAATTTTCAGAAACCTCATGTCAGCTTCTCCCAGCACTTTCAAACATTTTGTGTGGAGCATGTCACAGTATGTAATAACCTCACACAGGTAACGTTTCTTTTACTCTTGTATGAGGTCTGAGAGCCGTAAAGGGCAGATCATACAGCCATTTGGTAAATGAGACAAGAGGTTCTAGAAGTGAAGTCATTCAGTCGTGTCTGACTCTTTGCAACCCCATGGATTTTAGCCCACCAGGCTCCTCTGTCCATGGGATTTTCCAGGCCAAAGTACTGGAGTGGGTTGCCATTTTCTTTTCCAGGAGATCTTCCCAACCCAGGGATTGAACCTGGGTCTCCCGCATTGTAGGCAGACACTTTACCATCTGAGCCACCAGCATGTGAAAAGCCACAACCACGCAGTAAATAAAATGACAGAAAAAAACCTAGATCTGAGTGGGAAGGCCTAGCTCCTTCCACTATATCACACTGGCTCCCGCTGAGCTGATACCACACCTGCAGCCCTTCACCCTGACGAGGTTCCTGGGGTACCTCGAAGCAAAGGCAGCATTAGACAAGGATCTCTGGGTGCTCACAGCCTCCCCCAGCCTGCTCTTCCTGTGCTTTGCAAGCCCTCCTCCAGGCCCCATCTCCCACCCCACCTCCCTGGCAAGCACTGCTGGAACCAACAAGTTAGGCCATTAGACACTCGCCAACATGCCGTCAGCCTTCACCGACCACAGGTAGGGCAGGGAGCAGCTGAAATGAGAGGGTTAGACAATCCTGTCTACACAGGGATCATAAATGTATAATCCTCTGCACTTACCTCCAGCTTTTTTGTACAGAAAGCATTTCACAAATAGGTCAGGCTTAGGATGAGTCAGACAGAAGCCATCCTATCTGCTTAGGTCAAGAAAACCCAGGTGGAGAGAATGTTCTAAGCCATTCCCTGCAGACAACACAGTCATCACATGGAATTCGAGTGAGAGGCCTGCTTGGGGGGATTTTCACAGGGCCTGTCCGGAAAACTCCAGGCACATACCTTTCAGTCTCACCGTATTTTCCTTTTTGGTGATGGAGTTTGGACCTGGTTCCCCAAAGCGGCCCAGGGCCAGTCCAGAGAGATGGCCAGGCCACGAAAGGTCATTCAGTTCACACATGGTCCTCCTAATTCCTGAGGTCCCCCTCTGGAACTTCTGCCATCTTCCTCACCCTCTCCCTTCACTGTGGTGCTGAGGCATCCTTCCTGGCCCAGAAATAAAAAGCAATTTAGTAAAATGATGGCAGGCTAAGATGTCACGTTTCCTAAGAGAGGGGATAGCAGCTCAGCAGAGGAGAGCACGATGGTTGGGTGAAAGAGGGCACTGGCTTACTGCCTGGACTGATTGTGTAATTGGACGTCACTTTTCCTTTTTTCTCCCCCTTGCCTTTCAAACTTTTTTGCTGTTGGTTTTCTCTTCCCATCCTGGGGCAATATCTTGGGAAGGTCCCCAAATGCTCTGGTCACTTTCAGATATTAACCAATGATTCTGATTTTCAGACATTAAATATTCCAGGCCAATCTAAGTGAAAACCTTCATCTCAGCCAGCTCGAGGCTCATTCCCTCTTCTCCTTTGGCCCCACACCTGATGCAGACACCCGCCCTGGGGAGGGTCAGTGGCTCTTCCGCCTCACTTTTACTCCTTCCATACTCACTACCTGCTTTGCATCTGCCGGTGTGGAGCCCTGAAGAGAGATGAGAAGCAGAGAGGGCAAGCGTCCTTCTAGCTAATGGATTTTCTACTCTCTGGCCAGAATTAGCAAATAAAAAAAACAGGACGCCCAGTTAAACTTGACTGTCAAATAAACAGTGCATAACTTCTTGGCATAAGAATGTGGCCTGCCATATTTGGGCAGCCTGTGTTCCCTCTGGCACGCTGGCTGCCGAATGCCTCCAAGTCATAGAAGGTGAATTTGTTCCCCATCATTGCCCTAACAAACTGCCACCAACTTAGAGGCTTAAAGTAACAGACAGTGATTCTCTCACAGTTTTTGAGATTTGAAGTCTGAAATGGACTGCGTTCCTTCTGGAGGCTCCGAGGGAGAATCCCTCTCCTGGCCTCTCAGCTTTTAGGACCTATCTGCATTTCTTGGCGTGCGGCCCTTTCCACCATCTTCCAAGCCAGCACCATCTTCTCTCTGATTTCTGTCCTCATCCCTCTCTTAAAATGACTCTTGTGATTACGTCGGGCCTGCCTGGCTAATCAGGATAATTTCCCCATTTCAAGATCCTTAATCACACCTGCAAAGTCCTTTTTGTAATTAAGGCAATATAACCACAGGTTCTGGAGATTAGGGCATATCTTTGCCAATCATCTACAGGCAGACTTTTCCCCTATTCTTCAAGGCGGCCATTGGTGGGTTCTTAAAGACCCCTTGCTGGGGATCCCCATCACTCCCCTGTTCTCTGACCCAGGAGACATGGGTGATGCTCCCTCCAGCTAACTTTCTACAAACATCCCTTAGCTCCTGCTTGAAAGTTCACCAGGAGGCACTTTTTTTTTTTTTTTTTTAACTGGGGTGTCCCTTCCTGAGCAAGTGGAAATCTTGGGTGGGAAGCTTTCAAGACCCATGAGTTTAGGTATCTCCCAGGGTATCAGTCAGGTCAACTTGGACCCCAAGGAAACATTCCAGCCACGGCCCAACAAATTCTGGAAGTGATGCAATATTCAAGAAATAGTTTAATGAAGCTACCCGAGGTGGTATGTTTTTCTCATTAAAGAAATCCTCAGATCTCTGAGCAATTTTTAGATTTTCTTAGATCTAGGCTGGAGGTGGGTGATGTCCCAAGACTAGAAGTTGCCAAACCGGCTTGGATACTTCTTAGCAAATTCTTCGTGAATGGTCTAGCATCTCTCTTTAAAATGCGTGTGTTGGTAGAAGTGGGGAGTGGGGAGCAGGAGGCAAGGGGGGGAGGGTCACCTATTATTCTAGGCTTTGGATTTTAGCCAACATCCCCAAACCACTGGAAAAGTCTAGCCCATCCTTCTGGACAAAGAAAAATATGATCCCGAAAATAAATTTGCAGTGAAGTGTGGAATCACCTGTCTCAGAAGTATTAACATTTAACAGAGGAGAGAGCAATGATTGACTCGAAAGTCTGCATCATTGATGGAAAACCGCCTCCCATCAGTGATACACCCCCCCCAGGAAGCCCGCCCGGGTGCTGCCTACTCGAGTCCAGCATCCGCATTCTGCAAGGGGACGGGGCCTAAGACGTGCCTTCAGGCAGGAGATAGATGGGCCGCAGGCTGAGCAGCTGGAGTTCCCCTCTGTGGACAGATACTCCAAAACAGCAGGAGCAGGAGACAGCTGAGCCCTGCCCAGATAAGAGATAAAAGACTACATATTCCTCATTCTCGAAGTCAAGGAAACCTCCTTGACCACGTGTGCACAGAAAGGCTCCTTGGAAGTCAAAAAAGGGAGGTGACGTCACCCCATAGTAAGTGATGTCACCCTACCTATCCACAGGCCTCCTCACTGGATTCATCTTGGCTAAGAGATGCACACACAAACACGAGAGGCTCTGGAGATAAACCAAATATGGACTCAGAAGCAGGCAAAGCAAGGTGACTGGCCAAAGGAAACCCAGAATAAACGCCCCGTATGTGATTCATAGGGCTTCCCTGGTGGCTCAGAGGTTAAAGCGTCTGCCTCCAATGCAGGAGACTTGGGTTCAATCCCTGGGTTGGGAAGATCCCCTGGAGAAGGAAATGGTAACCCACTCCAGTATTCTTGCCTGGAGAATCCCATGGACGGAGAAGCCTGGTATGCTACATACAGTCCATGGGGTCGCAAAGAGTCAGACACGACTGAGAGACTTTACTTCACTATGTGATTCAAATTACCGCAAGAGCACGACTCTCTCTGAGCCCACCCCTGTGTCTATCCGCATGTCCCCTTTTCTCCTCTAATACGTTACTTGTTTCACTCCTTTCCATCTCTCTGTTGAAATTCATTTCTACACAGCTGATGGGCCAGGGCCTTGCCACTGGCCTCTGGTCTAGTGGCTAAGATTCAGCGCTCTCGCTGCTGCGGCCTGACTTTAGTCTCTGGCTGGGAATCTAAATCCTGCTTCAAGCCACTGCAGGCCGAGATCAGCCTGAGTTGGCAGGAAGAGCCCACGATGACCCATGGGACGGCAGCTGGAATAGTGCTGGGAGGGCCGACAGGCAGGGCTTGCATGCCTACCCTGCAGGTCTGGAGTGGCCGGCTGTCTGTGGAAGGGCGCCCGGGCTGCCCTGATTTGGTGAGAAAAGAGATCTCAACCAGCATCCACCTCTGCCGTGGACACAGGATCCGAGCACTGGCTTAGAACGCTCTGAGAGCCGGAAGGCGCCTGCAGAGTTGGTTGCAGGCAACCGACTGTTGTGTGACATCAGGGTTCTTGCTTAACCTGTGAACCCCCATCTCTATAAACTGATGGAAAGCTATCTATGATCTAGGATTCTTATGAAGCATAAACGAAGTAATGTTTGCAGAGCACCTGGGGCCCAATATATACTATATCTCTCCTCTTTCTAAGAGACACCTTTTCTTTGTGTATCAGTGGGTGTATTTGCCATTCAGTCCCTCCTTCATGCAGATGCAAACCCGTCTGGGACTAAGTACAGAAGCATCCTTCAGCAGTGACCCATCCTGGGTGTGGCACAATTTCTCTGGCATCGTCTTTCGGGTGTGCCTCTGGTTGGAATTCTGCAGGGATGGGTTTTCAGTTTATAAAGATCAGGTGGTTTTGCTGTGAGCCCGTGAGCTGATTTCACCCCCTCCACACTACACACACACACACACACACACACACACACACACACACACACACACACATCACACACCCCTTACTGGAGGTCAGGGAGAGAGGGGCAGAGCAGAACCCTGCCACCACCCTACCTCCCACCCAGGACAGCTGCATAAAGCAAGGTGTCATGGAAATCTTTCCCATTTACTCCAGAGAAACCATCTCAACCCAAGTTCCAAGCGGCCCTTCCCTCCTCGTATCAACACGAGGTGCTGGACTAAGCACTTTAACTGCATCTTCTCATGTCTCAGAGCAAGCCTGTGAGACTGGCGGTTTATTACACCTAACTCACAGAGAAGGAACAGGACAAAAAGAAGCTCTCACATGAGCTGACAGCGTCTGCACCAGAGCTGACCCCGGTCTACACAGCAGGGCCTCCGCTCTCCCCGCAGGTGAGACCTGCTCGACCTGCGCCCTGCAAGTCATCTGACCCCAAGTGTCGGAGAAGCTTCCCCTCCAAGAGCACTGGCAGCCTCACCTTCCCTCCACCCCAAGTACCCCCCAAAGGCAGGAGGAGAGCCCACTGCACTGATCTGCTCACAGAGTCTCCCAACTCTGACCGGCAGGTCATCCCTCCCCCCACCTTCCGAAGAGCCCAGAAAAGAATCTCAGCTGCAGGGCAGGCCGGAAGGCTTCTGCCATCAGGGCAGCCAGGGCAGAGCTGATTCATGGACAGGTGTGAGCAGAGCCCGGGGAAGGCGTGGGGATGGGAGGCTGGTGAGCTTAAGAGGCGGCTTCTCCCGGCTTCCCCCCGATCTGCCCTCCCCGTGACCAGGCTCCTCCTCTGCAGAACCAGCGGGAGGGGACAGACACCACCTTCAGCTCCAGAAAGAGATCAGATGCCGTTCTCCTGGAGCTCCCAGTCCAAAAGGAGGCTCCAGAGACTCAGTGTTGGCCCTCACACCAACAGCTCGTGTCTGAGCAGCCTGTGACCTTTTTTAAGCCATTTCATGATACAAGTCCACAGTTTTGATTAACCAATCGCTACCCCTCCGTCTTTATGCATCTCCCCTACCAGCCCAGCAAGCCTTTGTTGACTGAATCCCTTGGTGGGAATTCATGAGAGCCTCCCAGGGGTCTGGGAGGTAGTCAGGGCTACAAATCTAGGCTTCCAGATGGTAGGAAGGGAACTGACATTCGTGAGGGATAGGGTGCTAGGCTTAACAAATGAAAGCATAGGGTTCCCAATTAAATTTGAACTTCAGCTAAACAGCAATTAAGTTTTTCAGTATAAGTGTGTCTTATGGGTATTTGGGATATACCTACCCTAAGGGCAACCCACTCAGGTATTCTTGCCTAGAAAATCCCATGGACAGTGGAACCTGGTAGGCTATAGTCCATGGAGTCACAAAGAGTCGGACACAACTGAGCAACTTCAGTTCAATTCAGTCGCTCAGTCGTGTTCAACTCTTTGTGACCCCGTGAATCACAGCACACCAGGCCTCCCTGTCCATCACCAACTTCCAGAGTTCACTCAGACTCACGTTCATCGAGTCAGTGATGCCATCTAGCCATCTCATCCTCTGTTATCCCCTTCTCCTCCTGACCCCAATCCCTCCCAGCAGCAGAATCTTTTCCAATGAGTCAACTCTTCACATGAGGTGGCCAAAGTACTGGAGTTTCAGCCTTAGCATCATTCCTTCCAAAGAAATCCCAGGGCTGATCTCCTTCAGAATGAACTGGCTGGATCTCCTTGCAGTCCCAGGGACTCTGTAGTTCTAAATTTTTTCCACCTTATTTCCTGTAGCTGATTTCTTATTTATATGCCACTGTGATCAGAAAAAAAAGACTTAATATGATGTCAGCCTTCTGAAGTTTATTGAGAATTTTTGTGTATGTGTCCTAGCGTGGGATCTATCACTAAGAATGTTCCATGTACACTTGATAAGAATGTATATTCTGCTGTATTTTTAAGAAGTAGTCAGTACTAACCTATCAAATCTATGTGCTCTAATGTTTTCTTTAAGGCTGCTGTTTCCTTGAAGACTTTCTGCCTGGATGATTTGTCCATTGATGTAACAGGGTGTTAACATGTGCTACACTTACTGTGTTGCTTTTAATGTACCCCTTTAATTCTGTAAGTAATCCCTTTATATATATATTTGTCACTCCTTAACATGGTTCATATATATTAATATTTTTTATATCTTCTGGAATACCTATCAAATCTATGTGCTCTAATGTTTTCTTTAAGGCTGCTGTTTCCTTGAAGACTTTCTGCCTGGATGATTTGTCCATTGATGTAACAGGGTGTTAACATGTGCTACACTTACTGTGTTGCTTTTAATGTACCCCTTTAATTCTGTAAGTAATCCCTTTATATATATATTTGTCACTCCTTAACATGGTTCATATATATTAATATTTTTTATATCTTCTGGAAGAATTGTACCCTTTACCATTTATAATGTCCATCTTTCTCTCTTGTTAAATTTTTTGGCATAGTCTGTCTGTCTGACATGGTATGGCAACATCTACTTTTTTTTTTTGACAGCCATTTGCTTCACTTTGAGTCTATGTTTGTCTTTAGAGGTGAGATAAGTCTCCCAGAAGCAGTATATAGTTGAGTCTTGTTTTTTTCCTTTATTTATCCAGCCACTCTGTATCTTTTGATTGCTAAATTCAACCACTTTTTATTTAGAATGATTATTGCTATTAAGAACACAGTACTGCCATGTAAACTTTTGTTTCTGGTTGATCTATATCTATATTGTTTCTTTTTTCTTTTGTTTCTGTTCGCTATTTTGATTTAGTGTCTTTCTATGATGTTTTTCTCAGTTACCTCTTTCTTGTTTCGTGCTGTACTTTAGATTTGTGTATATCAAAGTGTATATACAAATGATCTCTTAAAGTAGTTTTTACCTTCTGATATCATCATACCTTAATTTTTCTAAAC